>JAADWP010000454.1:0-22659 GCA_023336215.1 Globisporangium iwayamae
TCACTCACTCATTGCAAAGCATCAGCAGAAAGTCCGACTTGCTTGCTCGGTCGCTCGGTCGCTTGGCGTCCTGAGCAATCGAGCAAGCGGGCGGGCGGGCGGGTGGGCAGTAGGGGCAATGAGATTGCTTCCGTGGAAACGTTGGGCTATAGCTCTCAAATGCGTTATCACAAACCCAGTTGTGAAGACCAGACTTGAGAAGAAGCCTCGGACAGCCATTTTCAGGAAGAGAAAAAAAAGAACTGAGCTGAACCACTCATTTCTCAGAAGAGGGGCTGAGCTGAATCCAATCCGGAAAGTTAATGAGGTTCCTCTCTTCATCCACGCTCTAAATGCCTTGTCGGGAGGCCAAGCTGCCACTGCTAGCTAGCTGCCTGGAACCCGTCGAAGCGACATGTTCAAAGAGCTTGCGCCTACGAGCGCTCTCATTGCCACTCAGCAGTTCCTCAAGTTGGCTGCTTTCACTTCTCCACGTCCGTGTCGTCGCGGTTGAGGTACTGCGCCATGGAGTTCTCGTAAATCTTGACGTCCTGGAAGTCGAGCACCTCTGAAAGCACAAACGCCGTGTGCGCCGCGCGGATGCCGCGCTGACAGTACGTAATCACGGGCTGGTCCTTGCGCAGTCCATAGAGGTCCGTGAACACGGTCTCAAGCTCGCCCTTGGACTTGAACTTGCCGTCCTTCGTGCGATCCACGCCGTTCACCCAGTCGAAGTTCACGGCGCTAGGGACGTGACCGGTGCGCTTGTTTCCGTTCGCGTTCTGCCCAGAGTACTCGGCAGGAGTGCGCGAGTCGACAAACTGCGTCGAGCCATCAGCGAGTCCCTTCTGCACCGCATCCAGGTCCACAAGTGTACCACCATCTGCGGCATTTCTGCAACACAAGGAACAACAAAATAAATTAGTCCGCAAGTCCACTCAGCTGGAACCCCAAGAGTGAGCTCTATGGGGACGGTTATCAAACGCCAACACACGGATGATGCGTACTTCCAGAGACGCGCGGTGACGTCGAGCTCCTGAGGAGGTCCAGCAGCGACGGCGTTCGCGTTGGCCACCCAGTGCTTCCAGCCGCCATCAAGGACCTGAAGCAAAGCAATCGTGGTGAGAAGATATATACGCATCAGAGCATTCCAACATGAGGCCGAATGACATGCTGTCAACCCGCACCTTGAGCTGCTCCTTCGGAAAGCCAAAGTGGTGGAAGACCCACCAGAGACGTGTCGATTTCTGCCAGATCGAACACAGCCAACGCAATGTTAGCGAGCAGTTGTGTCCATATGAGTAGCGCGGTCACTTAGAAACGATATGTACCAGGCCAAAGTCATCGTCATAGAACACGAGCGTCGCGTCCTCCTGAACCTGCAGCAGGTCCAGCACCTGCGCAAAGTACTTCTCGCCGATCACGCCCGTCGAGCTCGGGTCCTACAATCACGTAATTCCATAGCAGAGAGCACCTTTATTAGCGAAAGCCACACCGACGCATAGGAACAGAGAGCACATGATCAACACCTTCAGCCCGGACGACGCGAGAGCGAACGGCTGCGCACTGGGGATGTGCGCGCGCTGGAAGGCCGCGGCCTGCTCGCAGTCGATGATCAGCAGCTTCCTGTCGCTCTGCTTCACCCACTCGCTCGATACGAGCGACGCGAAGCCGCGAGCATTGCTGCTACTGTGCTCACACGCAGGGGCGGCGGCGCTGGGTCGCAGCCACGCGGCGCGCACGCGCAGTGCTGTCGTCCGCGCGATCATCGTCTTGGTACTCTTTGCTTTTCTTGTTTGTGCGGTTTGGTTTGCGCGCGGAAACCCTTTCTATAGCTGTTATACGAAGCCAAAACTGAGCTTTGCTTAATACCCGATATGAAAAGGTTTCATTTGGACACTTTACCTACAATGCAAGTCTTTATTCCAACCTTTGAGTGCATGCTGAGATATCTGTGACGTGTGAAAAACAGCAAATCAAACATGTGACGTGTGACCAATTCTGCACTTCAATTGGCCCAGCGACTTTACCACTCATTGCCTGCCTGCCTGCGAGTGTTCACAGTCATTTCACAATCGTTGAGCTAGTGCTGGTGCTGAAGCGCTCTGTTGGATCTGGAGCTTCGAGACGAGCACACTCTCCGTGGCGTCGATCGCGCGCTGCATTAAGAGCAACAACATGACGGCCCACAACCCATGCGCGTGTGAGTGTTCGTCCGATTCTTCATGGTGCCGGCTCTTCCTCTGATACCAGCGTACTTACCTGGTGGGTCTGGATCAGATCTTTGAGCTCGTCGGTCGAAAGCTGCTCGATCCGCACTCCGCGCAGGTGGTCCATTCTGCAGCGGCACGAGATGGAGTTAGTCAGTGACAAGTCGTGACTGAGGTTACAAAGGCCTCGAGCTCAGTGATCTGCTTTACCGACCTCTTCTCCTGGCGAACGTGTGCTCTCTTAAGCTCCGCAATCATTCGCTGGTTGCTTGTATTCGCCGCGTATCCGAAGTGGCATTGCTATAGGAAGAGAAAGGGGAGCAACAAGTTAGGGAGGGTCGATGTTAAATTGACGCAAAGTAAGCCTCAAAGAGCGGTCAAGAACTCACCAACGAGACGCAGAACCACGCACCACTCATCAGCACTGCGTTGAGCGCAGCGCTGGTGCGCAGAACGGCCAGGGAGTCACGGAACATGGTCGATTTCTCCGCATTGCCGCTGCACCTGAGACCATCAACAGCATCGCAAGAGGTTAGTGTAGCTTCAACTCGAAGTTGATGATAACGCGAAGCAAGCCTCGCAGACAAAGGCCAAGTACCAGTCGTTGTCGCTTTGGTACGCATGGCTGAGTCGAATCGCCGCTGGCGCCGTGATGAGTAGCACCAGCATCGCAGACAGTGTGAATACTGATGCACCAAGGAGCTGAGCAGTTCCCACCAGAGGTTGCAACAATGTTATGATCCGTCAGTCTTCAGAACCCTAGAGACCATCAATGAACGCACCAGTCGAAATGAGAGCTTCCTGGTGTGAGCTTCTCGTCTAGTAGCTGAGTCGAATGTCGTATCGTCAGCTTCATCTACATCCGAGTCTGGTGCTGGTCGTCGACTGCGTTTCTTCATCAGGCCAAGCAAACTCACAGTACGTTCGGTGATGTAAGGGGGTAGGTGCTCTCAGTTGGCTAAGACAACTCAATGTAAGTCAATCCACAGATCCACAGATTCACTCTCATAGAGGATATTTGAAGAGGATGAAGAAGAGCTGGCGCGAGCGGTCGGCCACGGCTGAGTACGCACACGCAAACATGTCCTTGGTCTCGCGGCGCAGGACAGTCGCACCGTCGCTCGAGCTTAGATTAAGCGCGTCCATCCAGCAGAGGCCTGCGAGAATGCCCTGGCACATGATCACGAGCGCGGTCTCGAGGTCTCGCAGCGCGCCACCGCTACTGCCGAGTTGCGACCAGAACGAGCGGTCGTGGTCTGTTGAGGATTCCGTCTCCAGTTTGCTGAACGACAACCCCGTTGAGGCGAACCCCCAGGGCTTGCGCTGTTGTCTGTTGCCTCGAACACGGAAGAAATCCCCGCTGATCTCGTTCTCCACGACGTACTGGATGCGTGATGGTTGCTTCTTCTGGGTAAAGTTGCTGGTGGTGCTGTGAAGTTCGTGGTTCGTTAGCGAAGCGAATTCATCCAGCTCACCATCAAACATCCGCGCAATATGCTCCTGCGTGAAGATGCGTCGAGTGCTGAGCATGTGGTCATCATCAATGCTGTTGTTGTTGTCGTGGTCGTCATCTCTCGTAACGGGGTCGCTGTCTCCCTCGTCACCGCCGCCATCAGCGTCGTTCTGTTGCTCCTCCACTGCACGCAGATGCCTGCGCTCGGCCCCCTCCTTCTTCTTCGCTGCGTCCTTACTCGGCTTTTTACCCTTCGTGTTCCTCTCAGCGAGTGACTTCATCACTCTGTGGACTCGCCGCGCTTGGCTCCGATCCGCAAGATGGATCAATGGTTTCGTTGGGTGCGAAGCGGCGTGCAGCGGCCCTTCACTCCCCCTGGCCAGTCCACCCAAACACACGCGATCCTTTTTGACTGAGTCAACAAGAAGCGAGCGATGAGGAACACGAAGGACCTTGACTTCCCGCTGCTCAAGAGCGATGTGACGCAGCTCGTGCAGGAGGCCGTGATCAGCACGCTTGAGGGCAACGCGTACGACCACAAGAAGGTGCGAGAGGGAAGGAGGGAGTGATCGTGATGTCTGTTCCGATTGCGTGTGCGTTCTTTTCTTTCGCGAGCACTCATCAACCATTCATTATATGACTGCGAATGGCTCTTTGGTATCTGCAATTGTGGGACGAAGGTCAACGACTGGGTCACGAGCGTCACCACGTCCTGCGTCGACGACCTGCGCACACTCTCGTCGGTACGTACGTTGGATATATCTGTTCACCATCTGCGGTTCGGCCGTCCCACAGCTATGTGCCTACCCTTCTGCTGGCCCAGCACTTCAAGTACATCGTCACGTGTTTCATCCGGCAGCGCAAGGGCGCAGGCCTTGAGTTCTACAGGCAAGTGCCTCAGATGCACAGCTTCATACGTGATTGTAACCTCCGAGCTAACACTTGCAGTGGTGCTCCTGCAGCGGTGCATCCTGGGACGAAAAGGCGGATGGTGGGTGCATTCGATGGTGTGCTTGCTGCCTATTGAGAGCCAACAGAACGTAACGCGAGGGTACGCTTGCTTTGCTTTGCTTATATCGACTTACTGACTGATGGGTTCCCACAGGTGCGTGCGTCGTGTCGTGGGAGAACCCGACCATGTCGGTTGTGATCGCGGTCTACGGCATCGCGACCACCTCGAGCTTGTCTTCTTCTTCTTCGTAACGACAGCTCCAACAAAGTCAAAACCTCAAGAGCCTCTCTCCACCACTCAGAGTTCAAATCAATCAAAGGCTCATAGCTTGTACGTAAGTTACTCAATGAATGAATGAGTACGTAGCTCAGGCCGTGACCACGGGCGTCTCGATGCTGCTGTTCTGACTGCCCACCACGGCCTCGCGCGCCTCGATCTTCAAAGGGTCGATCGCCACGAGCCACGCGCGCATCTCGGGCGCAGTCGACGCCTGCAACGTCCACACGACGCACTTGGCGCCCACAAGGCACACAAGCTGGAAGCTGAAGGGCGTGTTCGCAAGCACATTGTGGCTAGTACTGGGACTCGGTTGGTTGTTGGTGGCCTTGGGACCTGACACTTTTGAGGAGTTGGACGATGACGAGGCCGAGGCATGGGAAATGGACAGAGCCGATGGATGGTTCCACCCATTGCTGCTATTGCCACCACTAGTAGCTGAAGAGGAGCACGTGAGCAGCTGGCACTTGGAAATGTCAAGTACGCCCACCTCTTCCTTCAGGGCGAATGTTTTGTACGCGTACAGGAATGGCCGCTTGAGCACGAACCAGCGCCGCTCCCAGTTTGCCTTCACTTGTTTCGTCGGCTTCTCGGCCTTCAAAGGACCTGCTGGGCCTGAACTAGCTGCCGATAAGGGTATGATTGCAGCCTCGTCGAGGCTGAAAGTCGTCGAGAGCATGAGGAAGCCCGACATCTCGCCTCCGGAACCGCTCGCCAAATGCGACGGCTCAGTCACAAAGTGCGCCGCGTGCAGTTCACCTCGCCACTCGAAACATGAGAGCGATGAGTTCCTTTGCTCAGCTTGGCTTTGTGTGGTGTCATCAACGGCTCTGTTAGCGCCATTCGAGGGGCTCAGGTCCACTACGTTACCGTATTTTACGCCCACGAGCAACTCGCGCTGCGTCTTTTTGCGCAGAAACAGCACCTGCCGCGCGCTGTTATTGCTGCTCAGCTGCACGATCTCGAAGCGCTGCTCCTGGTCATCGCCGTTCTCGAAGAGCGTGCTCAGCGCCTCGGTGACCTTGTCGAACGTGAGCTGGTGGTGCTCGTCGAGGTTGTCGCGACTCGAGGTCCTGTTCACGGTCTCCGTCGTGCTGAACGGGATCATTTTGAGCACTTGCTGGCGGAGGTGCTCGAGCTCGAGCACCATTTCGAGGCGTAGCAGACCCTTGACGTAGTTGTTCACGACGGCCTGGGTCATCAAAGCCTCATAGCTTGAGTTCTCCGCTGACAGAACCTGTTCCTCATTATGATCAACAATGGTACCATGTTCGAGTAGCACGTCCTTTACTGGGACCGTGACGTCCGTAGTGTACCACGTGCCCAGGCGGTACTCGCGACTGAAGCTCTCGCGCGCCCACCAGGCCGTCCGAGAAGCCTCGAGCTCTCTCGCGAGTTTGAGCTTCGTCGTGACCACCGCCGAGGAGATCTTGGTCACGACGCTCTTGCAGATCACTATGGGCACGCGCGACCAGAGGGTCGTGAGCGCGATAACAACACGGAACACGCTCCGCGATCCTTCGCTGTCGACCTTCTCTAGAAATCGCGGGTCGCGGTCCCACTTGAGCGAGGCGGAAAGTGAGCGGGACGAGGCGTCTTGCTCCGACGCGCTGCGGAAGTCGAGAGCTCGCCAGGTCTCAGTAGAATCTGAGTTGAGGTCTCCGACCTTATCATTACCTCCAAATTGGATTGATGATTGCTGGGATCGCGTGGACGAGGGTGAGAGCAACCACTGCGTGCTCTTGTTATTAGCGCCTCCTGAACTCGCTGAGAGGCTCGCGCTGTCGCAGTTCGCACAGAAAGAAGGCGAGATCTGCACGGCGACGACGGTAGAGAGTGCAAACGGCTGCTGGTCTGCCTGTGTGACCCGTACGTTGAGGCGTCGAGGTTGGTTCGCGTGGACACGCAGTGCACCATCGGCCTTCACAGCCACAGGGCGAAAGATGCCGTCCTGCTCGCGCTCGTCAATGTCCACCGACACGTAAAAGTCGATCTTGTGACTGGCTGGCGGGGTTGTCGAAGCCTGCGAGCTAATCTCCATGCCGTGAGTGAGACCCAAGGTGGGGTTTTGAGGTGGTAGGTTCGCTTTCCCATAGCCCCAGACTTCGAACGCCACGTAGTCGTCTTGGGCTGCTGAGGCTGAGCCATCGCCATCACCACCGCCGACAGAGCTAGCCCTGTTCTTCTCTGTGCTACTAGACTTAGCTGTAAAGTCGGCGAAGCACAGGCGCGTCTCAAAGACCTTACTGACCTGGAAGATCTTTAGCGGCGCGTAGGTCGTCGTGGCCTTTTCGTTGCTAAGCGGCGGGATCTTTGGCGTCGAGAAGCTGGTCGCGAGGCCCATTTGGTCCGAGGCTGATGGGCCATTGCTACCGCTCTTTGTCTTCTTGCTGTCACTGCTACTGCCTGCCGAACTGAGGTTGGACCACTTCCTGAGCGTGAGCGAGATGCCGTCACTCGCCATGACCTGCGACTCGCCGAACACGATCTTGTCCAAGTGGATACGCATGGTCGTGCTCTGCGCCGCCCTCGGCTTAGCAGATGAAGCTGAAGACGACGATGAGGTTGGCGACAGCGCCGCTGCTAGAAATGAAGCAGAAGCACTGCGAGCCATCGTGAGCAGTGACGGACGCCGCTCGATGCTCTTCTCTGACGTTGTTGTTGTGTACTGCAAATGCATGAAGAGCCTGCCGATCGAGTGACCTGCATCGTCAAACACGGCGGCGATCATCGGACCATTTGAGTAGCTCTTGAGCGGCGGCATGAAGATGCGGCCCTGGCCAATCAATCGGATACAGTTGCTCACTGATAGTGCTTCTGCTGGGCTAGTCGACGACTGCTGCTGGCCGCCTGCAATGGATGGTGGGGAGACATCCAGTGAGGATGATGAGGAGACACACTTAGCATGGGGCTCTAGGGATGTGAAGCCGTTGACCTCGTCGACTTCCAAGACTGCATCTGGCTCGCGATGCATTGAGAGCTTCTGCTGCGACGAGGCTGCCAACAGCTCTCGGTCGTGAAGTTCTTCTTCGACTGCTGAGGTTTCGGATCTGGTGGCTGAGAAAGTTCTTTCTTCCTCCTGAACCACGACAATGGAGCCTGAATCCTCAAGCGAAGCTGCAAACTGGCGAAGGAACGCCACTTTGGTCTCCAGCGCGGGTCTTCCGCACTCCACGAGGTTGTAGCGATGTCCATCGAGGTGTTTCTTCACGATCACCTTGCTGTCGCCGTCCTCATCGGTATTATCTATTGAGTGATTGGAGTTCTCGTCTCCTTCGTCACGACTTTTGAGTGCAAACTCCATGCGCAGATTCCACTTCGAGCAGATACGGTTGGCTTCGTCCACCAGCTCTGTGAGGTGCTCAGTGGTTGATTCAGTCTCAATAACTGTTGGCGAATCGTTGGTCATGGCCGCTTGAGGAACTAGTATAGTAATCACAAATACATATAGAGCGAGTGAGCCAACGTAAAACACCTTCGAATAGCAAATGGCGTACCATAGAGCGAGAAGAAGTGCGAGTCCCCAAGCTGCAGTTGGTCTCCATGGCGCATCTCGACCCTCGTCCCCCCACTGCTATCAGAGAAATCCCCAATCGTCGGCAGGCTCTTGCCGTTTAGCAGCACGCGGGCACTCACCTCCAGTGGCTCCACCTCCACAGAGTACACTGCTGACTCCGACGAAGTTGAATCGTCGTCGACTGCGGCTGGCAGCTTGGTGCACAGGATCTGCACGTGGCGAGCGAGGATGTCGCCACCTTGCTTCCCTGACGCCAGGTGGTGGAAAGTGGTTGCGATGCAGTCGCTGGTGGTTGAGGAATTCTTTCGACTCATTTGGCGTCTGGTTGGTGAGGACTTCTCGGTCTTTGGCGGCTCACTGCTACCGCCGCCAATTGCAATCGCTGCATTCGTGGCCGCTGCTGCTGAAGTTGAGGACGACCGTCTTCGTAGAAACGTCGGCGACCAGCCTCGCTTCGGAGGTGAAGCATTCTCTTTCACGTCAGCTGATGTGTCGATACTGAGTTTGCTCTCCTGGGCGCTAGTATCATGAGGTTGGCCTTGCTCAGACTCGAAGCCTTCATCGCTGCCAAAGACGCTCTTCCCCTCATTTAGAGTGTACACTAGCGCAGTGTCAGGCTTGAAGTGCTTGGTGACATTCACAACGAGACTCGGAAGCATCTTGTGCACACGGCTGACACTAGGTGAAGTGACGCTAGGCTCTGGTGCAACAGGTGGCGGCCGAGCCTGAATGGAGCGGAGCTGCTCGAGCTCCTGCAGCAGCTGGCTCTGGAACTCGTCGCGCTCCGCAATGCTCCTCGAGCTCTCAGCTGGGGCTGTCGTGACCACAGTTGGTGCAATTGCGCCAGCACCACTTGTAATTCGCTTGCGAGGACTGCGCTGGGCTAACTCGAGCTCCGCGCGCAGCTCCTGGATCTCCTGGCGCAGCTGTCGGATGATGCGCGCGTTCTTGTCCTCGTTGATAACGGCGCGGTTGATCACACGCTTGGCCGACTCGGCGTACCGGAGCGTGCTCATGGTCTCATCGTAGTTCTGTCAAACGATGCAAAGCCCAGGTCAGTCAGGAGCGACAATATGAACCTTGGCATGCGCTTCACTTACATCAGAAGAGGGGCTGACCATCGCGATCATCGTTGTCTATTGGAAAGTATGATAGAACACATGAGTACTCATTCCAAAGCATCATAGAAGTCCTCAGTACAAAATCATCGAAGGCGCAGATGTACCTTGGCGTTGCCACCGAGACTCTCCTTGAGCAACCACGTGAGCGTGCTGTCGCGGTACGGTACACGCTCGCCGCCTTGTCTGTCAGTCCAGCATTATCAAATCGCTCGTGTTAGCATTCACCAGCCATAGTCTAGCCATGTCCTATACGCTAACGCACTTGCTGAGCGCCGAGATGACGCGACCGAGCGTCGTGAGACTCTTGTTGATCATCGCGCCCTCCTTCAGGCGGTCGCCACTGGTACCCGAGGCGTTCGCGCGCTCGGAGCCAGCCAAGTCGATCATCGAGATCTTGGACGTCTGCAGCATCACCACAAGTTCATTGTCACCACCCATTTTCAGAGTATACATACAATAGACTACTGGTAATCTCTTACCTTTTCCAACGTCGCTTCGGTTGCCATGTCGAACGTCGTCTGCGTGAATGTGATCGTGAACACGGCATGCGAGCGTGACGACACAGGGTTCATCAAAGTTGACGCCACGGTGCGCAGCTTTTCCCCTGCAAGCATCTCTTCGGCAATGTCCGCGTACGAGGCTACGGGTCGCGAGCTCAGCCCCTCGACGAAAGGTCCCGTAGTCGGGTGTTCACGAACTCGAAGCGTACGTCTTGTAGAAGTCGATCCTGAGCCAGAACCCGAGCCTGAGCCTCCGAAGGTCGAGTCCTCCGAGCCATTCCAGGACGGCGAGAGCGGTGGTGACCTGGCTTTGCCCAGGGAAAACGACGCACTATCACTTGATGAAGAGCCTGAAGCCTCAAGCAGGTCGTTCACTTTCTCCTTGTATATCTCACAGTAGCTCACAGTGGCGCTGTACAGCGTATGACTCACGCCAGAGTGATGAGAATTCTTCACTCCCTCACCGCCATGAGTAAGCGACGAGTCACTGTCTGTACGCGCACTCGTCTCAGACTCAGCCTCGGAGCTCTCGCTGCTCTCCTTTGCTCTTCGCGCGTCTATGGCCGTGAAGAGCGCCTCACACACGCGCGGGATGAGCCCCTTGCCCCTGTGGGTCTTCTCGCCGACCATGGTGTGCGTTTTACCTGATCCCGTCTGTCCGTAGGCCAGCACGGTGCAGTTGAAGCCCTGGAAGGCCGACTCGATCATGTCGCGGCCGATCTCGTCGAAGATGAGCTCCTGGTTCGGTCGCTGCGTGGTAAAGTCGATATCGTACGTGTTGGCGAACGGCTCGGAGTCATTGGCCACGGCGTTGTCGACGCCAAAGCACCGGTCGAAGTGGAACGTGCGGCATTCCCCCGCGGCAATAGCTGCTGAGACGCCCTGGCTCGAGAGTGCAACGGGGAGATCGCGCTGCGTGGCGCGCTTCGTGGGCGACGAGATCGCCTCGAGGTACGTTGGGTCTAAAAAGACCACCGGGTTGATCACTTGAATGCTCGTGCGCGTCACATTGACGATCACGGGCGTCTTGGCGAGCAACTCCCGATCGCTTAGCGGGCGCGCGCGGATCACGACCTTGATTGCACATTCTTTCTGAGGGTCTTCTCCGCTATTAGAGGCAGTGGCTGTGGCGACGAGTGCTGTCCCGTCGCTTGGACCTGAAGCGGACGCGGAGCTGCCCGTGAGGAGCTTTGATAGCGAGATGCGCCGCGACAGCATGACGAGAGCAGGGACGTAGTGGCGCTCCTGGTGGGGATCGAAGCGATTGCCTTTGCGTCTCGGCTTTATACTCTATTGCTCACGTGAAGCCTTGAATGCCCAGTTTGCCTGGCTTGCTCAGTACTAATAACGACTGAACCACCACCCGACTCTTGAGCGAATTGCGATTTGGAAGACGGCGCATAACGTAACGGACGCTGCGAGACGCAAGGCTGGTTTACCATTGGCTCATCAACACTACCAGATCTCCAAAGTCAATATCAAGGTCCAGGTCGGTTGCATCCCCAGTCAAGGGCCATGGAGCTCATGTGCGTTCCGACAACAGCCGTGAACTGTCGTCTCTCATCACCGAACACGAAAGCGCTCGACCACGTCATGATATTTGCAGCTGTCAAGGGGAAGTATCTACACGTTCTGTCGTGGCTCAGCGGGTACTTCCCAGTGCGAGTGTCGCCGCACGTAACGGACGTAGCCATTGCGTTCGGTCGTAAGGACGAGGCCTAGTGACTGCATGCGAACCGTGATGAGGGCTATTCTTTGGCAGTGATGGCCACCGTCTGTGGGATCGGACGGGTGGACTTGCTGGACTGGCTGTTCGCGAACGAACTCGTCACGCAGTGTCCGCTCTGGACCAAGTCCTGGGCCATCAACAGCATACAAGAATCACCAACTGTGTCATCAGAGTCGCAAAGTGACTCCATTCGCATGATTTGGGTGACGAATTCGCAGTCTGCGACTTGGACACAACCGCGAACGATGAGCTCTTGGACATCGTCGAGTTTCTCCACACGCATAGTACGGAGAGCTGAACGCCCGCCGCGATGGACAGCGCAGCGAAGCGAGGTCACCTGGGGATCGTTCGTTTTCTGCACTTCAACCGAAGCGAAAGCTGCACGACGAACGCAATAAACAAGGCCATTGAGCTTGGATATCTGGACATTGCGAAGTTTCTCCACGAGCACCGCACTGAGGGTTGTACGACCAAGGCGATGGACACTGCAGCACATAATGAATACTTTGGAATTGTCAAGTGGCTCCACGAGAACCGATCAGAGGGCTGTACTGCGGCAGCGATGGAGAGCGCGATCCAGAACAACCACCAGGAAATTGCCAAGTTCCTATACGAGCATCACCGCCACTATACGGAAGAAGAGATCACATCGTCACGTTTGGTGCTGTCGACCGTGTTATAAAGTACGCGTTCAGTCACGTGATGGTGTGGAGATACCCTCCCACAGCTGCGAGCCTCATGGCGCGGTCAAGCGCATTGGCGTTGCGTGAAGCGAGACATCTGTTCGTCGCCTTCGCGTGAACAGCTTTATGATACCGTACGTACTTAGCATGGTCGCTAAATCTGATGCGAACTTAATATTCTTGAAAACCGGTTCCAAACGAAACAAAAGAAGCCAAAAGACGAAGATGAAGCGCTCGGCAGCAGCTCTGGATGAGTCGTCATTGTCATCGCCGCTGCTGCTCACGGGCGTACGCGTGGCATTACGAGACCACGAGGTGCTCGCCACATGCGCTGAGTTGATGCAGGCGATCCAGGAGTTCGTGGACCATCCTCGCCGCTGGCTGGTGCTTACGATCCCCACGACACCGGCCATGGACCTCATGGCTGTCCCGCGACCCACCGAAAGATGCCGCCTCGCGTCGCGGGACTCCAAGGCGCTCGACCGCGCCATGATGCTCGCGGCTGCAAGAGGGTTCCTGCATATCACCGCGTGGCTCGATGCGTATTTTAGAGAGGCGTGCTCGCATGTACCTGTGTCCAAGCACGTGATGGCCGTGGCCGTGGCATTTGGACATGCACATGTAGCTCAATGGTTGCATGCAAACCGGACTGAAGGCTGTTCACCAGTCGCGATAGTCGCGGCCTGTGAGATCGGGCGCGTAGACTTGCTCGAGTGGCTCTACAAAAATGAAATCGTCACGCAGTGTCCACCGTGGACCAGTGTGTGGCTACTTAACACCCTGAAGGGCTCCAAGACGCCATCGTCCGACATCGTGGCCGCGCTCAAATGGTTACATTCGCACAACTTTGTCGGTCAGTTCCGACCAACGGACATGGACACAGCGGCGTTACATGGATTTCTCGACATTGTCAGGTTCCTCCACGAGTACAGCGCTGCGGGATGCACGACCGATGCGATGGACAACGCGGCCCAGGGCGGTCACATGGAGATCGTCCGCTTCTTGCACACATATCGCACTGAAGGTTGCACGACCGGTGCAATGGACATGGCCGCTGAACAAGGGCATCTGGAGATTGTCTTGTTCCTGCATGAACACCGCACTGAGGGCTGCACGACCATGGCGATGGATGCTGCGGCTCGCGCCGGGCACTTGAAAGTCGTCGAGTGGCTTCACGAGAACCGGTCAGAAGGGTGCACTGTGGCTGCGATGAACGGCGCGATCCGGAGGCACCGCTTCGAGATCGTGCAGTTCCTGTACGACAAGAGGACAGAAGGCTGCTCGCCGCGCGTTCTACTTTCTGCGGTGCTCTGTGGGAAAGTCGAGATGGTGCAGTGGCTCTACGAGCACTACCCGACTAAGTTCTCGGCCGAGATCCTGCGAGAGGCGATCCTCAAGGCCCGGCAGTTTCACCACTCGGAGATCGCACTGTGGCTCACAGAGAAGGAGCTCAGTGTACCGAAGTCAGTAGATACTGTACCATAAAAAAGGAAGGAATAGTTAACTAGCATAGTGGATGGCTTCATTACCAAGACTCTTCGAGATTTTTCTCTAACTTAATGTACACTCATCGTCATCACCTTCTCGAGGTCTAGGAGGCAGATGGTCACTTCGATGTATTTTCTATTGTTCGCGATGTTGATCGCGCGCTGCACGGCCACTTGTGAGAAGATCACGCGGTAGTGCTCGAAGAGCCACTCGAGCATCTCGAGGTTCTCGCTCATCACGGCGCCTTGTAGTGCCACTTCTGTGCAGCCCTCGACGCGCGAGCGATGCAGAAACTTCATGATCTCCAGGTTGTTGGCTCTCGCGGCGCCGTTCATGGCTTCGATCGTACAGCCCTCGCGTCGAAAGCCCTGGAGCCAGCGCACGATGCGCAGGTGGCCGCCCCGCGCCGCCAGATCCATGGCCTGGGTCGTGCAGCCCTCGGTCCGATGCTCGTGCAGGAACACGACAATGTCGAGATGCCCGTTTGCTGCTGCGTGGTCCATTGCGTGGGTCGTACAGCCCTCATTTCGGTTCTGGTGGAGGAACTTGACGACTTCAAAGTGACCCCGCTCTGCAGCCTTGTCCATGGCACTGGTAGTGCACCCTTTCGAGCTGTTCTTGTGCAGGAATCTAACAATGTCGAGCCGACCTTTCTCGGCTGCGTCGTCCATGTCCGAGCTCTCACAGCCGCCTCCAAGTCCGTGCTCCTGCAGCCACGTCGCGATCATGAGGTCCCCTGTGTGCAGGATCCAGCGAAGCGTCCAGGACGCGCAGCCTTCGCTGCGATTGTCTAAGAGCCACTGCGCGATGTCGAGGCGCCCGGACTCGCAGGCGCACGTCATCGCGGCCTCGGTACACCCTTCCTCTCGGTTCGCGTGCAGCCAGCGCATGACGCGCGCCTGGCCGAACGCCGCCGCGACGTCCATGACGCGTCTCGACACCTCGGCGTTTTTGTGGCCCGCGTGCAGCCATTGGATGATGTGTAGGTACCCCTTCGCAGCGGCCACGAGCAGTGCACGGTTCAGGTCTCGACCTTCCTGGCTAGCGATGTGGGCCGCCTTGGGCGAGATGCTGAGCGCCGACGGGTCCCCCCTGGCGCGCTCGTCTCGGCTGCTGCTCCGGCAGAGCGCGAGCGTCTCGGTCATCGGAATCTTGAGCTTGCGCCAGCGTTTCGGTGCATCGAGGAAGGTCTGGACTAGGCCCAGGAGCTCCTTGCACGCGAAGATCTGCTCGTGGTCGCGCAGGGCGACCCTCACGCAGGTTAGGAGCGCCTCGTTGTTGTTGCTGTCGTGCTGTTGCGGTCGCCTCTGTTGAGCTGTGACGAGCTCCATTATTCGTTTCGACGGAGGGGCTTTTAGGAAGATTTCCAAGTGAGCCTGAGCTTATAGAGAGGCTTGAGACTGAGTGTGGTCAGTCAGATTGCTCGCTTGTTCACTTTGAGTCAAGCATCATGGGTTCAGATATAGCCAGAAGCAGTAGTACCCATGTGGGACTCCTAAGTGCGCAATCAAGTCGGTAATAAAAATGTTTAAGTTCGCATGTGGACTTGCAAGTTAGTGGACAGGTGGGCACGAAATGACCTCCATGAGGCGCAGATGGCTTTGCTGCCTCTGGTGTACTAATGTGTGGTTTCAGTGCCTTCGCAGCAGCATGCTGTGCGTATATGGGAACGTGTCACATCGAAGGACCATGGAGCGAATCGATGCCAGCGCTATTGAGCCGGTAGACAATTGAACAGTGTCGAACTTTGGGTGAAAGGCAGCGTGGTTGGTTCACATTTATAAGGTGCATAGTCCCTGCGTCAAGATCAGCTTCTGAATCCCACGAGCGCTCTGCTTGGTCTGTTTGGATATGAGTTGATCGAATTTAACATCTTTAGCTGGAGTTGTCCGACTGTTGCATGATCAACGTCAACAATCGTTGGGCTTGTGGTACTTGAGATGAAATTGCCGCACCGAAATTCGAAGCTTTTTCCACCTCTGTGGCTCTACAGGATTTTGTTTTTTTAGCTCTGCATTATTTCAAGGAAGAAAAACGCGTGGCTTGCAATTGTGCGAGAAGTGCAAGAATGCTGAAACCGCATGGCTCTCTGGCCCTTGGATGTAGATCTCTCCACGTTGCGTCACTTTGCTGTCGCTGGAAAGAACGACTTGCTACAAGGCTGGGAAGCCTCGAGTCTATCTATCTGGTCGAAGCCTTGCTGCTCTTTAGCGCCATACATTTACGTATTTCACTGCTTGCTGTCGCTTGGGAAGACTTGGAAAAAGCCTCAAGTCTCTCGTTGGTTAATGAGAGCAAGATGGGTTCAAGCGGATGTGTTCATTATTTTTGACGCGCACTTAACTAATCCTCTCGGCTTCTCTGCTCTTTTGTTTCCGGCGGATGAGCCTTCTATTTGGGTGTCTGATGCGGTTTTGCGGTTGTGCTATCGAGGTAAGAACATTGGAGCTCTTCTATTGGCATGCGGCCGCTGCTTACGTGTGTGGATGTCGTGCTGCGCGACCAGGACGAGCAGCTGCTCGGCTGTACGCACATCGCGGCGCTCGTCGACGCCTTCGTCGACTGTTCGGCCGCGAACTGGAGCTTCCGCTCGGCGGTCGCGCACCGCAACGTGCCGCTGCTGACGCGTCTCCTGCTCGCACACGATGCGCTTGCGAGCCTCACGCATGACGAGGTGGACTCTGCGCTGGTGATGGCGGCGCAACGCGGACATTTAGACGTCATCCAGTGCGTGCACGAGCACGAGCACAACGGTGGAGTCGTGCAATTGCAGCTCTCAACGGAAGTCATGGACGCCGCTGCGTCCTACGGTCACCTGGATGTGCTCGAGTGGCTGCATGCGAATCGACCGAGCGATGGCTGCTCGACCGACGCGATGGATGCGGCGGCGTGCAACGGGCGCTTTGATGTACTCAAGTGGCTTCACGCGAACCGCAGCGAGGGCTGCACAAAGGCTGCGATGGACGGCGCGGCCTCAAGTGGATATCTGCTAATTGTCAAGTGGCTGAGCGAGAACAGGCGCGAAGGCTGCACGACCCACGCGATGGACGGCGCTGCAGCCGCAGGCTCGCTCGACGTTGTGCGGTGGCTGCACGAGCATCGCAGTGAGGGCTGCACCGCGGAAGCAATGAACGCCGCGGCGGGCGGGGGCTACCTGCATGTCGTGCGCTGGCTGTTCAACAACCGGAGGGAGAACGACCCGACATACGCGTACCGGCGCGCGGCGCTGCACGGCCGCAACGACATCGTCAAGTGGATCCGCAAGCGGCTCAAGTGACGCGTGACTCGTACAAGTGCGTGTATGTGCGTGTATTGTAATAAAGGAGCGAGTGAGGTATGCAGAGCTTATATCAATAAGGCAAGCCCATGGATCGAATAGGGTGGTCATGGCAAAGTGGCCCACCCGCATGTGGGTCAGTCCGTTTGGCAAGAGTTGCATCAGCTTTGCCTAAACCTATTCAGATAGCGTGGTTCACCTCACATTGAAGTTGTCTCGTTCTAGTTTAGCGTGATTTGTTCCATTCTAGGCTCCCACCAGTGCGAACGTGCCTGGAAAGATCGTATACATCATGGGCACCACACTACTTTGTGTTGGTGGCTGCCTTTGTGAGTGTTGGTCTGGCAAGATCAACCTGTTTTCGTGTTCGCCGGCGCGGAACGCGGAGGAGAGAAAGATCAGTTGAGAAGACACGAGATGGAGCGCAGGAAGAAGAAAGAGAGCGACGGCGCTGGACGAGGAGCGAAAGGTCGCGTAGGCAGCGCTGCTGGCGTTGGCGGCTTGAAGCGCGTGGTGATCCCGTGGAAGGACGCGATGCACGACAGCGATGACGACGTCAAACCCGCACAGGCGGTGCGCAGCTCTGTTGCCGTCGCTACTACAGGCGCCGCTGCTGTAAAGCAGCAGAGTGGTGATAGCGCAGTAAAGAAGTCGAAAAGCACAAAGCAGAAGAGCGAGAAGGCTCAAATGCGTGCTGATGAAATAGAGGATGCGGGTACGAGCAAGGACGTGAACGCTACGCAGAGCGTGAAGAAAGAGGAGAAGAAGAAGGTCAAGCAAGAGAAGCAGGCTAAGAAGAAACCTGAAGTGACGATCTCACAGTTGGAACTGAAGCAGCGGGAAGAGAAAAAGAAGAAGAAGGAGAAGAAGAAGCTCGCGAAATTGGAGAAGCAGCTGAAGAAGAAGGCGGATATTGACAACGACGGCCACATTGACGACGACGTGGCGTTTGATAGTGACGACATTGCCGATGGTGGCGAAGGCGATGAAGATGCAGAGGGTGCAAGTGACAGTGGCGGCGACTTTGACGACCTGTCGCTGACGGATGCGCACGGCTTCGTCATGATCGACCTCGAGACCGACATGGACGAGTTGGCGCTGGTGGCGGACATGGCAAGTGGTGGCGGCAGCAGCAGTACACTGTTGCATTTTGTGAAGAGCGAGATCAAGAAGAGCAAGAAGGACAAGAAGAAGAAGAAACAGGAGAAAGCAGCCGCTGTGAGTACTGAGCCCAGTAAGCAAACAGGCAAGACTGTTGACAAGCTGGAGAAGGTGAAGAAGAAGGAGAAGAAGAAGTCTGCTTATGCAAAGAAAGAAGTCGCAAGAACCGACTCATTCGCTGTGATCGACCTGGATGAAGATGACGATATTTCCAGCGAAATGCACGACATGCCACCCCAGAAATCCAAGAAAGAAAAGAAGAAGAACAAAGCCAAGAGTGTGGTCGTCGTGGCGAAGGCGGTCAGCACAAGCGGTAAAGCTGACAAAGCTGTCGAGAACTCCGCGCCGAAATCCAGTCACGAGGAAACTAAAAATGTGAATGCAGCGGAGTTGGAGGAGAAAGTTTCAGCGAAAAAAGCAGCCAAGCGGGCGAAGAAGGACGCTCAACAGCTGGAGGAGGCCATTCTGAAAAGCGAACGACGCAAAGAACGAGGACGAAAGGTCAAGGGCGACAACGCAATGCAGGACGCAGACGAAAGATCGTTCGACAAGAAGAAGACTACTGGCACTCCAGTCTACGTCGATTATGCTGAGCATGAGACCGTTCTCGAGGGATTGGAGAATGGCACGTACTTCCAGGGCCGACTCCGTGTGAACAGCAGGTATCGCATGGACGGCTACGTCACGGTTGACGGTATTTCGATGGACATTCTGGTGAAGGGCATGGAAGATCGCAATCGCGCATTCGACGGCGATTTGGTCGCAATTGAGCTGCTTCCGGAAGATGAATGGAAGCCGCTGAAGACCGATAAGGGGAAGGAAGGCGAGAAAGCAATGACACTCGCGAAGTCCACATCGTTGTCAGCACCAATCGATACGAACAAGCTGCACTCACTCTGGCTACCGAGTATCGAGTCAGCAAAATGCTTCGTTGAGCACCAAGCCGGTGAAGTGAAGCAAGTCGGAAACGACACCGACGTGAGGGCCAAGATTGCTGCCATCAAGGAGAAGATTGCCACGCTTCAGCTTCGACCGACTGGAAAGATTGTGTACATCTTGGCGCAAGGAAACACGCAGGGCTTCATCGGATCGTTGGAGCCAAAGATGAAGCCGAAGGATGAAGACACGCCGCTACCTAGTGAAGACTCGTACGCGTACTTCAATGCGCAAGACGAGCGTTTGCCGAGACGTATCCAAATTCCGCGCCTGCAGCTTCCCGATGAGTTTGTCAGTCATCCACTGACGTACTCGAAGACCATGCTGTGCTTCTGTCGAATGAAGTCGTGGTCAACCAAGTACAAGAGCCCAGTGGGCGAGTTCGTAAAGACACTCGGCGAATTCACTGGCATTGAATCCGGCATCTCAGCGATTCTGATGCGACACGGTCTCTTATCGCACACGCTCGACTTTGACAGCGAAATCCTGGACGAGCTTGACACAAAGTACGGTGTGAGTGGAGAGAAGTGGACGATCCCAGGCGAAGAGCTGCAGAAGCGTCGTGACTTCCGCAACTACCAGATCTTCAGCATTGATCCGTACAACGCCCGCGATTTGGACGATGCGCTCCACATCCGAGCGCTGAACAACGAGCGTACAAAATTTGAGATTGGTGTTCACATTGCCGACGTGACACATTTCATCGAGCCAGGTTCACTGCTGGACAAAGAAGCGCAAGATCGAGCGACGAGTGTGTACCTGGTGAACCGCGTGCTTCCGATGCTGCCTCGCGTGCTGTGCGAGAAATTGTGCTCCTTGCAGCCACAAGTGGATCGCTTGGCATTTTCAGTGGTGTGGCAGATGAATGCTGACGGCACGCTAGTGGATGGATGCGAGCCGTGGTTTGGCAAGTCGATCATCCGCTCGTGCTGCAAGCTTGACTATGGATCTGCCCAGCGAATGCTGGACGGCAGCATCACCAGCGACAACGTGGAGCTCTGGGAGGAAGATCGTCGTCCAATTGTCGGTGAGAATGCTCAGATCACAAACGCCACCGTCATCCAGAGCGTGAAGGACCTGTGGACAATCGCCAAGTGCCGTCGTGAGTCACGATTCGACACTGGCGCCATCAGCTTGAACAACGTGAAGATTGTGTTTACACTGGACGCGAAGGGGAACCCCGTGACGTTCGGCAGCTACCAGCTGAAGGACAGTAATCGTCTCGTGGAGGAGTACATGCTGCTCGCGAACTACCTCGTGGCTCAGCAGCTTTTGCGCGTTCACGGCCCACTGGCGTTCATCCGCAACCACGCGCCACCAATCACAACTGCAATGGATCAAACGCTCGAGCAGCTTCAGGAGAACAAACTGGAGCTAGATGGTGCGACTACAAAGTCGTTGTCCGAATCGCTGGAGCAAGTTCGCGTGAAGCACGGAGAGACGGCGTACGTCATTGCTCAAGCGCTGATCATCAAGCCGATGAAGCCTGCAGAGTACATGGTCGCAGGGAATGGTGACTCGCCGGAAGCATGGCGCCACTACGCGCTCAACATCCCTTACTACACGCACTTCACGTCGCCAATTCGTCGCTACGCCGACGTTGTCGTCCATCGCCTATTGCAAGAGAGCCTGACGTGTGGGGATACTCTGCCAGTGGACGATCCAACTCGAGACGTGTCGAGTCTTCTGCAGGCGTTCACAGCGGTGTCCCAGAACTGTAATGACAAGAAGTCCACGGCGAAGCACGCGGAAACGGAATGTGACCTCGTGTTCTTGTGTGGGTACGTGAAGCACCATGGCGCTGTCGAAGTTACTGGAGTCATCATGAGCACTGGACCACAGAGTTTCACGGTCTATATCATGGAACTGGGTCTTGAAGAGCGGATCTTCCTCAAGAACGCAGGTCTGACCGGCACGTATGACGAGAAGACCTCCAGTTTAGATATTCGCTTCTGTGCAGCGAAATCAAAGCAAGGCGACAAGGCGTCGTCTGCTGGAAACGGATCTTCGAAGCTGATCCAGCTGTCCTTCATGAAGAAGCTGCGATTGCGAATGTCTGCAACCGAGAAGATGCCTTTGAAGCTTGAGTTCACGGTCTTGGGTGAGAAGTCTTTGTAGGTGTCATCACTAGTGGCAAGGATAGAAAATCAAGAGCTGGCCGCATCGAAGTAAGTAGTGAGTGAACCTGCCATGTTGTATCCTGAATCAAGAGAGCAAAGAGTTCTCTTTCATTCAGTTTGTCTACCCCTCGTGACACACAGACATCAAAGCTCACGGTACCCAATTCTTTACGAGAGTTCGAGCGCATCAAAGACGACAGCAGAGTGCAGAAAGGGCTGCTCGGGGTCCGTGTTACCGCTCGCGATGCCCAGCGCAATCTTGTTCTCGCCCGCCACGAGCGCCGTGGTGGGGATAGTGTACTCGTACAGCATGTAGTTGCCCGTGATGCTGCCGCGAGTCACACCCCGGGTCTTAACAGCCCCAGACGTGAGAATCGGGCCGCTCCATTTGTCGTTCACTTTGACACTCGGCCGCGCGCCGCTCTGCGCGAGCGTGACGCCGATCTTGAGCTTGCGTGGCGACGTGATCTGCTCGCCCGTGAGGCTGAAAGTGATCGTGATCGGGTCGTTCACGCTTCGGAACTGGGCCATTGGGAACTTGTCGTCCGTGTCATTGTCAGCTGAGAACGTGATGGGCTCCCACGGCGCCATGCGCGCGTCGCTCGGGTGCATTGTGTGGATCTTGTCGGCGTTCAGGAACCCGTCGGGAGTGCCATCCCAGTCGCCGATCGTCCAGATCGCGGCCGCGTTCAGAGTGTAGGTGACCTGGGCATCCTGGCGCGTGGTTTCACCGACACTCACTTCCACGGTCGAGCTCGCGACGACCAGCTGCTTGCGGTACACGACCATCTTGTATGAGCCTGGCTTCATGAGAGGCGACGTGAAGTTGAGTCCACCGGCTTCGAGCTTGACCCAGTACTGCGCATCAGCGTTCGAGAACCCAACGACGACCGGGAAATCCTTGAGCAGGTCGTTCCAGTCATCGATCGAGCCTTCGACCTCACCACGCTGCTCGGCAGGCACAAAGCCCGTCATGTTGACATTCTGGAAGAAATCAAAGTCCACGACGTCGACCGACTCGGGCGCCGCGCCGTCCGTAAACACGAGCGCATACGGACCGTGGAAGCCGTAGCGGTAGTCCTCCGTACGCGTGTGGTCCGAGTTCATGTAGAATGTGAGTTCATTGGCGGTGGTGCACTGGTTGTTGATATCGCGGAAGAACGGACCGCTACTCGAGGTCTCGTAGGCCGCGTCCGAGAGCACAAAGTAGACACCGGCATTGGTACCGTGCACGCCGTGGATGTGGTCGTCCATGAA
>JAADWP010000455.1:0-22632 GCA_023336215.1 Globisporangium iwayamae
ACACACACACACACACACACACACACACACACACACGGCGCAAACCGACCTGATGAAGAGTTCAGTCAACTCATTCTCAACGCAATCTATTCGTTCCCCAAACGCGAGCAACTCGTTCGAGGTGCAGCAGCATTTTTCTGCCACTGTGATGTTCTTCCCGAGGCAGTGGTGACACCGTTCGCCACGCCGCTGCATCCAGTTTTTCAGTGAACCTTCGAGTCGTCGCTGATGGCTACTTACTCCAGCTTCTCACACTCCTGATGCCCTTACAAGCGCTGTGAGCTGTGCGTGTCTTTGTTGTAGGGGAGGTACCAGTACTCGTGTGACTGCTTCAACGTGAAGCCATATCAGACCGCAGCGAGCAGTGGTAGTAGGCTGGCTGTACAAGCACAGGCTATCATTGTGAGCCATCCCCTTTGTGTGCGAGGGGAGAGCACGCATCGACCGGCAGCTCTTGCTCATCGAGAGACCCGCTCACCATTGTGCTGAGCTTATAAATGATCATCGTTTGATGCAACATGCGCTCTGGACTTGAGGAGCCGCGAGCGCTACTTTCATTCCCCAGCCGGTGGAGAGAGAGCCATTCATTCCTCAGCACATTTATTGGGGACTGAGTGAAATACACGCAAATGACGGCTAATGCTAATGCTATCCCAGTGTGGAGGTGTTGGGTAGGCATTGCTGTGTAGTCAGTCAACTTAGTTTACATTAGTTGAGTTTCTTTATCAAAGAGCCAGGGTCGTTGGTCAACACTGTTGGCAAATCATGCAAATGGACCGTGGAAATTGAGAGCAGTACATACCATCGCTGCGACGTGTTCGACGTGCCGCCCGAGAGTATGGTGCTGGTACTTGTACGATACTATGGAAAAGCGGGGATCTTAATCATCGATCTTGAGCACGTGTCTTCTTTCAAAACGTGATCCGGACACTCGCGACGCGTGACTGGCACGTTCTTCTCATCCTTGCTCCAGCACGAAAAAACCTGTGAGAGCACGTCGCCTCCGTTCATGCACTTCAGTACGGCAGCGGGCGTTGAGGACCCACTGTCGCCACCGAAGGCTTTGCGCAGATCCGCGATCGCGACGCTCTTGCCCACGTTCTCTTGCACGAGCGACGGGGTCTCGGCCGTGCCGTTGCGGATCAGGTTCACGGCGTGCGAAAAGTACTCAATCTGCAATAGTCCCGAGCAAGTGCCGTGGCGCGTCCATTCGTGCTTCCAAAAGTCCGGGTACTCAGGCGACGTGTCGCTGAACTTGACGTCCGGCCAGAACTCCTTGAGCGCGTCAAAGCCGATCTCGTTCTCAATACGATCAGCGTCGAAGGGTTCACCGCCGCAGAAGCCCGGCGGCGCGCCAGACTCGTGCTCGGGCCAGAGTCCGTGCATCGTGAAGTGATTTCTCCAGTACGGCAGCGGACTCTTGCAGCCCGGGTACACCTTCTCCTTACCGTGGCAGAACTCGGGCTGCCAGCTCTGCGCCAGTACGTAGAGCTCGAACTCCTTCGGGCTCGCAACCTTCAGACCGTCGTGCAGCTCGTCCACGATAAGCTGTGAGACGCTCGCGTCGTAGACCAGCGCATGCAGGCTGTCGAGGATGCTCTGCTCGATCGCCGGCTCCACGGCGTACGGCGACCCGAGCGGAACGCCGTCGTCGAGCTCTGCGGATGCGTTCGCAACAGCGAGAGCGAGAAGCGTGATGTGCAGCGGCTGGAAGGGCTTCATGACCGCGAGGGGGTCGCGTGAAGTGAGGTTGGACGGATGCTAGTGGGCTTGAGGGCGAGATGGCAAGTGAGAGAGAGAGAGAGAGAGAGTTAGATGAGGAGGAAGAAACCGATCGTTGCTTTGCGATCGTTGCTTCAAGATGCGCTCGCTGTGCGTTGCGCTAGATCGTTCTTTGTCTACGAGTTTGGTAATATGTATCTAATATGAGTGTACACTCGTAGTTATAATATAAATAAAACACATTTATGTAAGTTTGATATCTATCCGTTTTACTATTGTTATAGCACAAAAGCAACCAGCTTCTACAAAATTTCATATATAGCCATCATTTTTCTCGAAAATTCTTCGAAAATGCTTTCCTTTTGGCGCTTTTGTTTTTGTTGCCGTGGTGGCCATCGCACCGCATTGCGTTGCGTTGCGGGTTGTTAATTTGGGGCAGTTGGCAGAAAGAGAGCAAGCGATCCATCCGCACCCAGCACGCTACGCCACGCGAGCTGCACGTAATAGCTACGCACGCACGCACTCCCACCCGTACATCCATTCACACCTTGTCTTCGCATCTACCGCTAAGATTGCCACCATGTCTGACGACGACACGCAGAAGCAAGAACGTCCACAGCAACAAACCGCGGCGTTAAACGAGCAGGACGAGTCGCTGCCACTCGCTGACGCGAATGAAAAAAATAGAAACGCCGCCGCGACGCTGAGCGCCAAGCAGCAGGCGCTGCTGAGCGAGGTCGAGAGCCTGATGCGCGACGAGCGCATGGAGGAGGGCGATCAATGGTTCCTCGTGGCGGAGCAGTGGTGGCAGCAGCACCTCGCTTTCGGTGGTGCTGACAACCATCAGAGCGTGCCAGAAAGGACAACTGAAGATGATGAAGACGAGGAGATGATCGAGTCAAGTGCACCAGACGGTGCGAGTGACAGCAATGAAGTCACGAACGGTCCGCTCGTCGACCTGGAGTTTAGCTCCAAGAAGCGCAAAACCGTCGTGTTGAAGCCCATGCTGGTACGATTGTTTGCGCCACTCGTGTCTGTCTGTCGTTGCAGTTGACAAGTGCCGTACATCCATGTTGCTGGCGTCACGCATGGCTTGAACCGGTGGACTGACATTTGCTTTTGCTGTGTGTGGTGCCAATAATACTTAGGCGGAAGGACGCGATTACCGCTTGGTCAGTGAGAGCATCTGGAATCGGCTGTCGCACGAGTTTGGATACGACTGGGAGATCCCGCGTGAAGTTGTTGCCCGCGGTCCTGCGCGGAAGTTGATCGTTGAGGTGTACCCGGTGATGTTTCAGGTAAGCGGTGCACTTGTTTTCACTGATACGCAGGTTTGTAGTCGAAGGAAGTGCTCATAATTCTTGCTGCTTCTTGTTGCATTTGGTAGGTGTTCTTCTGGCGAAGTGACATGGAAGCGCCAGAGGAAGCACTGGATGAGCGAGAAAAACCGCTGATCATCGTCTCAAGTGAGTCGTCACGTGTGGAGGAAGTGGAGGACCAGCTCTGGAAGGTGCTGAAGCACAAAACCCGAGAGTTTTTTCCGAACGCGAATCCGAAAGACCTGCCGCGCACTGTCCAAGTGAGTTACAGACTATCCGAGACGTCTGCATGGATGCCGCTCAAGGATGCAGCAGCTCCAGCAATAGAATCGAAAAGCGTGAGCTTTCAGACAGCAGCGAATCACGTCCGCAGCCAAGATACTGCAAAGAAGTTCTGCATCGGCGAGCTGCAGCTGGAGCAGCGCGATTACCTTTCCGGCAAGGAGCGATTCCATCATCTGCTTGTCGAAACACGCTTTGTGGATACTACGAATCCGGCGGATTGGCGAAATGGCAAGTTTCTGAGTGAGATCCAGGCGAACGAGTGGAGATATCAACTTGAGCTTGACCAGCTCGTCGACGCGCTCGACAGCGACAACAAGTGGTATATTCTGTGCTCTGTAATACGATTTGACATCAGTGATTTGCAATTTTTAACGATGCTGCTACTTTGTCATTAGGTATGAATCCAGAATCATCGCTTTGGATGAAAGGAGAGTGAAGGTTCACTACCGTGGGTGGACACCCAAGTGGGACGAGTGGCTGGAACGAGCTTCCAATCGTCTTGCTCCGTTGCACACAATGGTCCGCAACTGGCGTGCGTTTGAAGTCAACGACGAAGTTCAGCTTGGGTTCGCGATTCCGACCAAGAACTTTCCTGAGTGGCGAAACGGCGTTGTGACTGAAGTGGAGCGCACTAAAGAGACTGGTTCGCTGAGAATCAAAGTCAGCTATGACGGAGAGGAAGTTTGGAGAGACGCTCAAGATGAGCTGCTCTGTGCGCCAGGGACGCACAAAGCAGTGAACGCCACGACAACACTCACCACAACTTCTCGCTTGGCACCTTCGCCTTCGTCCTCGTATTCGTCGTACGGGCGATATGGAGACCGTGGTCGCGACCACAGCTATGAGTACGGCCGTGGTAAACCAGACTTCGTGGGGGTCGTCGGACTCCAAAACCTCGGAAACACATGCTTCATGAACAGCATGCTGCAGTGCCTGATCAACACACCTCCGCTGAAAGACTACTTCCTGAAAATGGACGAAGAAACGAAGAAAGAAGCGTTTCACAAAGACATCAATGTTGACAATCCTCTGGGCATGAAGGGCATGATCGCAATCGAGTTTGGACGTCTGATCCGGAAAATGTGGGGTGGAGAGTACTCGGTGGTCTCGCCAACGGGTCTGAAATCTGTCATCGGGCAGTACGCTCCGCAATTCGCCGGCTACCAGCAGCAAGATAGCCAGGAGGTAATGAACTTTCTTTTGGATGGACTTCACGAAGACCTGAACCGAGTGAAGAAGAAGCCGTACACGCCCGCTGTTGAGCGGAACGGTCGCGACGACATTGAAGTTGCGCGCGAAGAGTGGGAGCTGTATCTTCGTCGTAACGACAGCGTGATCGTGGAGAACTTCATGGGTCAACTACGCAGCCACCTGACATGCTCGAATCCTGACTGCGGCAACGAGTCTGTGACTTTCGACCCGTTCATGAGTCTCTCGGTGCCGATCCCAAATGAAGAAATCGTGGTCGTTCAAGCGCAGCTCTTTTGGGCAAACGGTGACATCCCTATGAAGTACGCGGTTCGCCTGCCAAAAGAATCGAGCACTCTGCGCGACGTGAAAGAGAAGCTGAGCGAGCTCTCTGGGATTCCATTTGCTCGCTTATTTTTCGTTGAGGTCTGGAATCATCGCATTTTGAAAGCACTGAATGATGCGCTGTCGCTTGAAGATCTTCGAGAGGGCACGCTTCATGCGTACGAGCTTGAGCTGCCGGTGACAGAGTACGATTTCAGCTCAAAGAGCATTCAACCTCCAGCTGCGGCAAAGATGGCGCTGAAGATGCCTACTAGCGTCTCCGAGAAACCGATGCGCTTGGTTGCATTGTTGCACCAAGCACCATGCGCTTCTCCTATTGACGGTCGCTACAGCAACGGAGACAACTTGGCAGACAGTGGCGACAGCTTTGGCTCTAAGCAACGGCGCGTTGAAGTGGAGCTTTTCAACACCCCGCTTCTCGTCTCCATTGAACAGAACTGCACGAAAGCAGACGTTCACAAGAAGGTGTGGCAGATCGTGAAGCGATTGGTGTCACCACAGGACACACCAGCTTCATTTGGCTGTGGAGACGACCAGACGCTGCCATATCGTCTGCATGTGAGCCAACCGAACGGAACGACGTTGCTCATCCGCAATTTTGCTTGCTCGGACGAACCAGCCGACTTGCCAGATGCAGCCGACCGAACACACTGCTTTACTGTCGAGTGGAGTCGAGACGGGTACGTTTGTTCATGGATGCTTTGTTCGTCAGACTAATCCAAATGTCTTAGTTTCTGACAGGCTTGTTGATTTTGCATGCAGCTACCACAAGGGTTACGATGAAAGTTCTGCCAAGCGCATTGAGCTCCACGAGTCAATGAAGAACCTCCGCATCTCAACAAACAAAGAAGTCAGTCTTTTGAACTGCTTGAGCAAGTTCACTGAGCGCGAGCAGCTCGGAGAAACGGACACATGGTACTGTCCGAAATGCAAGGATCACGTGCGCGCGATCAAGAAGTTTGACCTCTTCTCGCTTCCAAAGATCCTGATTTTCCAGCTCAAGCGGTTCCGGTATGCACAGGGCTCAATGTACATGCACCGCGACAAAATCTCGGCCCTGGTCACGTTTCCGATCGCAAGTCTCAACCTGTCCGAGTACGTGATCGGGCCTCAGCGGGGCAAGCCTCTCATATATGACCTGTTTGCTGTATCGGAGCACTCGGGTGGCCTCGGTGGCGGGCACTACACGGCTGTCGCAAAGAACCCGGAGAATGAGCGCTGGTTCAGCTTCAACGACAGCTTCACGAATGAAACCAACGCTGAGAAGGCTGTGACGCCGCGCGCGTATGTGCTGTTCTACGTGCGTCGGGAGTAGAATGCGGATCCAACTCGACAGCAAACTACCATAGTCTCAAACAGCGAATCTAGAAAAATAAAGCAAGGCACAAGAACGAAAATACAAGAACAAGGTGATGACGGTCACGGGTTGATGGCATTGGTGTGATTCTTGTGTTTGTTTCTGCTGTTGTTTAGGTGTTCAGAGCTGACGGCGACGGTGCGAAGTGCCATTGAGGATGCGTGAAGGTAGAAGTCACCGGCGCCACCATCTTCACATCTTCCGCCTGGAGTTTGCGCAGTCCACGAAGCAGTGCCTGGGTCTTGGCTTCAACTCGCTCTTCTTCCTCGGTGTTCTCTGCTTCGGGGCGTCTGCAAGATCGCTGCTTGAGTTGATGCTGCTGAAGATCCCAGTCTCGCTGCTGCTGCTCGAACGAGACAAACTGTATTTGCTCGCGCAGCTCGAGCATGTTGCCGTGAGGCAGCGCCAAGTGGAGGAAGCGGTCTTGCAGTCCCGCACAGGTAGGCAACGATTGCGGCCCGCTTTGGGTCTGGATCTGCTGCTCACACTCTTGCTCCTTTGCTTTTGTAGCTTTGTGCGAGCCAAAGAAGAAGTTGCGGAAACTCGTTTTGGAAGAAACTCTTCGTGGCGATGTAGTTGCTGTTGCTGTTGGAGAGACTGTGGATGGAGCTCGTGGGCTTCGAATATCGTAAAGCGATGGCGCTCCCATTGCTTGTGCTGGTGCTGGTGCTGCAGTTGCTGCAACAACAATGCCAGGTTCGTCCTTCATAAGCACCTTTGGGAACTCGATCTGAGCCGCCATCGTTCTTCTTTGACCAGGGAGCGGCTTCATCCCACCTTCTTCAGCACTGCTACTGTCGCTGAGCGACTTCCTAGACGGAGACAAGAGTCTCAGGTATGACGCCTGCTTGTTGAAACTCACAGTCGAGGAGCTCCGTCGCGTCTTCTGCAAAAGCGCGTACTGCTCGAAGCGCCTCCGGAAATCCTTGACCCGCGCGTGGTGCTCAGCGACGAGTGCGCGGATGATATCCTGATTTGACGCGAGGAAGATCGAGATCGTGTCCATGCGGAGGCAGACCAGCGTGCACGTGTCGAGCGCGTCGATATCCCAAGGTGCTGTTTTTGGGGTATTGGTGAGGCATCCCTCTTGTCCAAACACCGCTGGCGCATGGACAACACTGACGATCGGCTGACATAGGGAGGCATAATGCAAATAAGCCTTGAGTGGATGAGCAACAGGAAGAGTAGCATATGAGGCCACTTACATAGGGCTTCTCGATGCTGCCGCTGCCGCTCTCCTGGTTGAGCGGCGGCTTGAATCTCCCAGACACTCCGTTACCGCCACTACCTTGCTGCTTTTGACGAGGCGTCGAGATCTTCACCTCACCAGCGACGAGAAGCACGAGCACGTCCATCTCATCCCCACATCGGATCAGCCGCTTGCCCGTCTTTGCCGTCAGCGTCTTGCTGGCGTACGCGACATGGGTCAAGATGTTGTCGGGAAGACATCGAAGCTGCGGGATCGAGTACACGGCCTTCTCGGTCTTCACGAGCACCGCCTGCTTGTGCGGGTTGATCACGCGCCGGTACATATCACCCGAGAGCACAGCGAGTTCAGCGAAGGGTGCAGCGAAGTTCACGTTCGCGCTGGCTGTTCGCACGCCCTTGGCTTCAAAGAGACTGATCTCGCCAAAACACATGCCTGGCGTCATGGTCGCGAAGAAGCCGTTGCCGTAGGCCGCAAGCGAAATGCAGCCGCTGATGAGGATGTAGAAGAAGTCGCCCACGTCCCCCTGGCGGAAGATGTAATCTCCGGACCGGTACCGCTCGTAGACGCAGTTCTTGGCAATTTCGTGGAACGCCGGGTCTGGGATGTTGGCGCTCGCGAAGAACTTGACGCTGCAGAGCCACTTGCGGATGTGACGCACGTCAGCGCCCGTGCGCGACTCTGGCGGGATCTGCAGCCGCTCTTGGATCGCGTGGGCGTGGGCCATGGACATGAGATGTGAGACGCGCTCGGGGCTGCACTTGCGCAGGATGAACGAGGCTCCTGCTTCGCTGTTCCCAGCTACCTGTTGTTGCTCTTGTTTGGCTGTCGAGGTCGAAGCCTCGGGAAGCTGAGTAGAGACGGCCAAGAGAACGGTGCGTGTGCTCGCGGCGTTTCGCTTGTCCTTGGAGTTGCCACCTTTGCTAAACGACGTCGTGTCGAGCGGTGCGATCGGCTCGTCCCAGAAGTTGACCTGCTGCTGCCACACGCGCCGTCCAGACTTCTTTCTCTGCATGTGGTCGAGCATCGTAATGTACGCGATGGCGATCCCGAGGCGGCGGAACACGATCCTCAGAGGTGGGAGTGCGGCTACAATGTCCACAATCTCAAAATCCTCCGGGTGCATAGCCTTGGAGGGAAAGCGCACGACTTTGATCTTGGCGAAGATGTCCCCGATGCTGCGGTACTGCTTGCGGATGCGCACTTCGATGACGCACTTGTCGTGCAGTTCGTAGGACGCCAGCTCCTCATCGCCCTCGAGCAGATCTCCATGAAAATAGAGTCGCTGGTCTTCAAAGGGCACCTCGAACTCGCGCTGTAGCATCGCCTGGAGCGCGATAAGCGAGAGCGATCGGTGCACGCGCAACCGCTGGAGCTCCGGGAGTGCGGGGATGTGGAAAAAGAGCTCCATGCGCAGATCGCGGTGGCTCTGTTGCAGTCTCGAGATCGAGCGCCGGATGCGAGGCGCCGCAACGGCCATGGTGAATGGCGCAGCTTTGCGGTGTCGACTCGACATTTCTGTCGCCGTTGCCCCTGACGAGGATGATGCTGATGGATAATGGTGCACTACAGCTGAAGGCGCCATTGTTGAAGGCCGCTTGATGAGCGGTGGCGAGCGCGGGGACAGCGCAAGGCGCGAGCCTGGGGCGTCGGACTCCATTGGCTTCGCTATACTTCGCCGTGGCCTCGCGATTGATTCGGAGCTTGAGTTTCCTGCGAACTCACTGACTTGCAGGCTCATCCTGCAAGTCAGTCTCGTCTCGGCAATACTGCAGGCCGACGATACATAAATAGATGGGCACATATGGCCTCGTCCTGGTACTCATGCTTTCAACAAGCTCTATGATCACCACGGCGTCACCAGCGTTTGCTTTCCCTGTGCGGCCAAGCAAACCCGGAAGTTAGCTCGGACTCTTTCTTGTTTGCTGAAGAAGCCTGCACCACGTGAGGGGCGCACCACCGATGCCAATGGGCAACGCCGCACGATGTGGGCGACTTCAGGATGCTTGCTATAAACCGTGGGCTCCCGTCTTCGCCTCAGTGCCGGATGTTATCGCTCTGGGAGGCTAGCAAACGGAACACTCCTGTCATTACGTTGATATGATACCTACGCGCAAGTATGCATCGCAAAAGGCGCTTGCCCATTCTCTATCTTGACCAAGTCATCTTGAAGCTCACTCTCATCAACAGATCTTACCGACAGCCCCAGCGTCGAGCAGAACCGGCTGCATTCGTGGTTCTCGAAGAAGAGCCGTATGCCGCTCTGGCCCAGGTTCGTGTTGCAAAAGCGCGTGCGTGCGGCGCAGCAGCTTACTGGGTCTGTCATCGTTACAACAGTCGCTGTCCTTGTTTGTGGAACTGTGGGATCTTCGTCCATCGGCTTAGTATCGGAATAGGTTGATGGTGCCACCTTCTTCTTGGCAAAGATTTGCAAATCCATGACCATTAGGTAGCCCTCCGAGGCGCAGTAGACCCAGTATGTAAACGTCATCAGGTATTCCTTGAACTCTCGGTCGACGCCCGCCGTCCTGGCCACATCCCCAGTGTTGTTTGTGATCTTGACGCACTTGTTGGCATCCCCATCCAGATCCCTATCCTCAGTCTCAACCAGTTTCTCCACTGTGTAGAAGGCGTTCTTGTGTGTCTTGGGATCCCGCACCATGAGTACTTTGCTCACGAGGTACTCGATCTCGTACTTTGAACGCGAGCCACTTTGCTAATGTAACGCGTGGTACTCCATTGCGCGAATGTCTGGACCTCCATGGCGCTCGAGTACCGGTACATCTCGTAGCTACTCACACCCAGCTCCGTTAGACTAAGCAGCTTGAAGCGCTTGCACACAAGGTCTTCCGCTATTCTAATGTACGAGAAGTCGTCATTCTCACGGGTGATGACAGAGATTTCAGGACGCACGTCGGGCTCTACGTCCACTCGGACGAGCTCTTTCGCGTAGAGAATGACGCGCACCGAGTCTTCGTCGAACGGGAACTGCGCGATCTTGACTTGGGTCTACCGCGAGGACCTCTCGAGTTCGCTGTAGTCGAGGATCTGATTGATACTCCGTGGGATTTGAACGTGTACAGCGAGCCCTGAATCACTGGATTGGGAGCTGCGTCCAGTCGGTCGGTAGGGTCTTGGCAATCGTAAACGCTTTGTTTCTCATCCCATCTGATCCATCGACCGACAGCGACTGCTACACACTTCGGTCTCTCGTATCCATGTTGGCCAAAGTCACGCTCGCAGTGATTATGATCGGATCCCTGACGTTAAAAGTCGAGACCTCGTAGCCCAGAATGTCCGAGAAGATGGCAACCATGGCGTCGGTCGAGTCATCAATATTTTCGAAGTACGCGATGTCTCGCTCCTCCATGCGTTGCAGGATCTGCTCAATGGGCTCGTCGTCTTCCATTCCACGTATTGACACCGTGTCGCTCCTGAAATTCAAATACCGAGGGTCGTGCGGTGGCGCGTCGCCGATGTGGAAGAGCACTTTGGCCGCCAGTGGGTCCCACTCGAGCTCGTCCACGGCCTTGCACAGCCCATCGACGACGCCCTCGGGCGTGTCGCCGTCACATCGGCCCAGATCGAGCCCACAAAGTACTCGAAGCACGCGAGGTCCTCCGTGAACGGGAGTACTTCAAAGTGGTCCGTCCCGTCGCAAAAGTCCTTGTAGCCGACGAACGCAACCACAATATGGTTCTGCTTCTTCGTAGCCCACGAAGATGTGCTATTGTGCTTGTTGAGGGGCTTGACCAGGTTTGCACAGATGACGCGGATCTGCTACTGCACACCTTCGATGTGCGCGCCCATGCTGCTCGTCGTGTCCACGAGGAAAGCAGACGATGTTGAGCTTCTACAACGCACTCAGGCGCTTACAACTCGCAACAGTGTTCTCCCTCTCTGTACGTAGGACGACGCGGTCGGTGTGACACAGGTCCCCTTCGATATCCTGTTGAATAACGGGGATGACCAGGTCCTCCTCGATCATCGTCAAGAGGCCTTTTGGATCTTGCTCAGCGTAGGCCGTCCACCAAGTTCCGAGGAAGCTTGTTGGTTTGGGGTTCACGAGCAAACGAAGTGACGAGCTTGAGCACTGAGTTGATATCCTGAAAGCTCGAAATGCGGACTCGCCGAGTGACGTAGAAGTGGAAGAGGAGAATCCGAGACTGCAGCCATCAATCAACCAGCACGCTTCCGAAAGGCTGGGAGAGGTCTCCCTCGACGATTCCTACTCAGCTCAAATCGTTTTGAAAGCTATTTTCTACCAATCAAATGTAAGGCTGCGACAGAATCAGACAGCATCAGAACAGCTGAGTCTGACACCTGAATGGTGTGTGGTGCCCAACATCAAATGCCTGTCTGACTGGCGTGCGCTGTGGCCTTGAGCCATTCCCAGACAGCAAGCATGGGCAGCAAGCGCACGGCCAACGGCGCGAACGGCAAGCGCCGCATGGGCCACATCGGCTTCCAGTCGAGCGAGATCGCGTTCATCGAGGACGAGATGGCGGCTATCGCGGCCGAGTACGGGCTCGAGATCGACCAGGATGTCGCACAGCACGTGCACCAGCGCAACGACGCCAAGAAAGCGCGTCACCGCAAGAAGCAGCCGGCCGCACCATCAACTACTAGCAAGTACGGGCCTGCTACTACAGAGCCATCAGCTAAGCCCAGCAAGCGGATTGTATTGCACGCGCTGCCGTCCAAGTTCAAGCACAACACCCCTATGCAGGACGTGAACGAGCACAGCGAGATCTACGACCTCATCCGCGACGTGCTACCGGAGAACGGCGTGCTCTCGAAATGCGGTGTCCCGGGGTGTGGCTGCAACCACGGCGGACGGGAGATGGTGTTTGACTCGCGCACCAAGAAGGAGAACCAGACGATGGAGCGCGTGGACGCGCTGCGCTCCGGAGTGTGCAAGCGGTGCCAGCACGGCGTGCTGCAGCACTCGATCGCCGTGCGCGAGGACGGCGAGAACGCCGTGACCAAACCCAGCGGCGGCCAGCGACTTTTCAGCTCCCTGTATCAGCTTATCCGCCTCGCGCGTATCGCCGGCACGATTTACACGTCGCGTGTGTGGTCCAAGTCAGCCACGGAGCTGCTCGACGCGCTGCTGCTCCATGTGAAGCAACAGTTTGCGAGCGGCGGCACGCAGAACGGACAGAAGACCGTGGGCGAGCTGCAGCACGAACAGCAGGTGCTCGTGGAGTTGCAGAGCCAGATGAAGAAGGCTGAGCAGGCGTCCGGCAAGAGCACGCGCGACCAGGTTCCGATCCACTTGGCGTGCATCTACGACCAGATGTACTTCCACTGCTACTACGCGTCGATCGTACTCTACGGCCGCGCTTGTGGCGCTGTACCCGCACCGGAGATCTACTTTAGCGACCTCGAGAATTTCGTTCCACAGGCGCAGGCGCAGCTCGAGCTCTTTGTGAACAACGAGCTCAACGACGGCGAGAATGAGATTCCAGCGAAGCTGATCGATTCGCTCGCATTGCCTCTGCGTGAGAACAAGAAGCCTGTTGACTTGCCGGCGCTGCTGGAGATCTACCACGCGCGCCTGCGTGAGGGCGTGCGCCTGTACTACGAGCAGGGCGTGGGCATGCACGGTGAAATGGACGCGCTGCTCGTGAACCCGCATCTGATCGCGTCGGCGCAGGCGGCCGTGGCCACCAAAAGCAAGAAGAAGCCGCAGAAGAAGCACTACCGTCGCGAGCGCGGCAAGCCGGCCGATACTGTATCGAATACGACTAGTGCCGGTAGTGAGGGCGGTCCGGGAACGAACAACAACGGCCTGGTGGAGTTGCCGGCGTACCCGCTGCTGGCGCAGTGGCGCAACAACTGCCGTGACTGGTGCTGCCACCTGTACGCGTACGCGACGCCGACACCCGAAGCGCTTGGGGTCGTGGCCAAGTTGGCGCCGCTCGTGGAGATGGGCGCCGGCACAGGCTACTGGAGCTCGCTGCTGCAGAAGCAAAAGGTGGACATTGTCGCGTACGACAAGTGTCCGCCTTCGACAGACGGAGCGACCACGTCCAGCGGTATGGAGTCATCTACTGCGAGTGGACAGCGTGTGTCCCGCAAGCAGGAGCGCAATGCGTATCACGGCCAAGTACCTCCATTCTGCCCTATTGGCAAGGGCGGCCCCGAGGTGCTCAAGCAGGATGGGGAGATGGCCAAGCGTAACCTCTTTCTGTGTTACCCACCACCGCACGACGACATGGCGCTCAACTGCGTGCGGTTTTTCCAGGGCGAGCACGTGATCCATGTGGGTGAGTGGCAGGGCGACACGGGCGACCGTCGCTTCGAAAAGGAGCTCGAGGCGCGCTTTGCGCTCGTCAAGGAGCTCGCGCTGCCCAACTGGGGTAACTCGGCCTACAGTCTCAGCATCTGGAAGCGCAAGGGTAAGTCTGGGACCACAGTGAACCAGGTCCTGTGCACCGCGCTGTCGTGCTTCAAGTGCGAAAAGTCGATCCAGGACGCCGCCGACGAAGGCGACGAGCTCCGGCGCTGTGTGTTGTGCAAGACGAACGTCTACTGCTCGAGTCTTTGTGAGGAGAACGACCGCAAGGCGCACAGCGCCGAGCACGCGAAGCGTCTCGTCTTTTTGGAGAACGAGGAGGAGCTCGAGTTTGCGAACGGACTGCACTACGCGCCGCTGATCAACGTCGCGGAGCTGAACACGGAGGAGGCAGACAAGGTCGTGAAGATCCAGAAGAGCTGGAAGGAGCTCACTGGCGGTGGTGATCAGCAGCATGAAGATAGTGGCGATGACGACGCCAGTGACTTTGATAATGAGGACGACGAGGCGCACGACAGCGAGCACGACGACTCGGACATGAAGGACAGCGACATTGACGACGAGAGCGACGAAGATGACGATGAGGCCCAGTACATGGATGAGGACGAAGATGAGGAAGATGAAGAGTCTGAAGAAGAAGAGAAGCAGCCAGCGCCAGTGAAGAAGGCGCGCAAGGCGGAGCCTGTGGCAGCAGCAGTAGCGAAACCCAAGACCAAGCAGGCAGGCTTCGCATTTAACTTCAAGGCATAGACGTTAGATGAAAAGGAGTGAGCTTAATGCAATAGACTTTGTTTTTTGGATAGACAGACATGCTGCGTGTATGATGATTGCTAAACTCTCATATATTGGAGGCTGACAGTCAGCAAGCATCTCATGAGTCTGAACCTGAGAGTGTAACGAACGCCGTGTGAGCATTTTCGAAATAAACCAAGCGCCACCGCAAACGACTGCTTGCTTTGGACGAGGCTGTCATTGCCGTCACCGCAGCTCGCCCACGAAGCCCAGCTCCTTGACCGTGAGCTCAGTTAGGTCTTGTGTCATCAATACGTGCGCAGCAGATAAGGAGTGACGACTATGCTGGAGGATGATGTCATTGTACCCCTCAAGCGCAAAGTGCGTAGCCTCGAGACGAATCTGCTCGAGTGGCGTCGCTGCGCCTGCTTGTTCACGAGCGATTCGTCCCAACTCATTCTCGAACTGACCGACGACGACGTGGACGACGTGGTGCTCGATGATGATGATGAAGCACCTGTTGACGGTAACGAAAACACCGATCACTCAGGAGGGCTTCAGAGAGACTATGCTGGAGACAGGCAAGTGGACGCGAGTCGTCGAGGCAAGTGCCGTGTGGCCATCGACCTGGGCTCGGCGCTCAAGCGCATCGAGCAGAAGCGCAAGAACAAGACGAGGTGCGAGATCGAGTACTGGGATTCAATTGCGAGCCGTAGCAACAGCAGCAACCCAATGGACAGACGCGTGCGGACCGAGGAGCTCATGGCGTCGTCCGCGAGGCACTGTCAACAGTTCATCGATCAAGTGCGCGAAGCCGAGCGCCAGGTGAAGCGCAAGCAGAGTATCAGGCTCGGCGCGGTGCTAGCAGCAGCAGCAGCTTCAGTCTCAGGTGGTTCATCCAGTCACAAGAGAAGTCAACAAGGTTCAGAGGCTAAGGCGCGTGTGGATCGCAGGGGATCGCCATCGCAGACCTCGCCACCAAGTGTCAAGACGGAGCACTTCCGACTGCAGCGGGCTGCAGTGACACCAATCACCACCAATGCGAGTGTCAAGAGCTCTTCTGGTAGTGCGTCAAGCGGCACTGGTGCATTGCATGCGTCATCCTTAAATAACCGTGGGAAAAGCGAAGAGATCAGCCCGGCTGCAGCCACAACGAGAGCAGTGACACAAGATGCAACAGCGAGCAGGGATTACTCATTGAATGACTCATTTCACTCATCCACCTCCAGTCGCGATCAGCGTCAGCGTCAAGAAGCAACAGAGCAACCAAATGGTGATCAGCAGACCCAGCACTGGAGTCAGCGCTGTCACGATGATCACACAAGAGACTGCGAGGTACACTTTTGTTATCAGACGTGATGTCTCTTGTCACTTATTGTTAATCGCTGATCGCTTATGTTGCGAATTCTCGTTGCAGTCGGACACTCTGGACTCAAGCAGTGGCGTGATCTCGCCCCGCGTCACGCCGCCTCTAGTCAGTGCACCCTACAGAGAACCATCAAATGGGGCTAGCAATCTCACTAGCAACAACAGCTACCATAGTCTCGCGTCGAGCCAAGCGAGCTGCAGCAGCGTCAGCACCGTGAGCAAGCTCCTGCTGCCGTCCAAGCCGCTCCCCCAGGAGCTCTTCGCCCAGCGCCTCGCCTCATTGCGAACAGGAGCTCAGCAACTACAGAACCAACAGGACCAGCAAGAGAATAGTGATGATGCTGATGATGATGACGACGAGAGCTTTGACAACCGACGGCGCGCGCGCATGGAGAAGCTCTTCTCGCCAGGCGCTTCCTCATCTCGACACGCCTTCCAGAACAGTCGTGTGATTGGGAGACGCCGACCGAGCATCGATCTACGTGCTGCTCGCGAGAGGAGCAAGTCCACCTGTTTACGGAGCTCAACAATCAGCAGAAGACGGAACAGCGGGTCGCCAGCCTCAGCAGCGGCGCTCGCAGCGAACCTCAACCGTCTGCGTCTTCAAAGCCTCACCAGCAACAATAACAATACGAACAACAATGGCTATGGAGGTGATTACCGTGCCCGTGACGACGCTGATGGTGACTCGAGCAACCGCGCCGAGTTGCACATCCTCATGCGCGTCGAAGCGGCCCTCCGCCAGCTGGAGAAGGAGAACGCACTGGCAAAAGAGCGCGAGGCCCTACTCTCACAGGAAGTGCAGTCGCTACGAGACGCGCTGCGCGTTAAGAGCGCCGAGAAGAAGCACGTGGAGACGCAGTTCCAGCAGCTTTTGAGGGAGAAGGACGAGTGGAAGCAGGTCGCGCAGCGCGCCGAGCGTGCGGTTGTGCAGATGGAGGACGAGCTGCTGATGGCGAGGGAGGAGGCGCAGCTGCTGCAGAGCGAGCGCGTGCGCCTCAAGCACCAAAACAAGGAGCTCCTAACCCACGTGCACCGGCTCGACTCGCTCGTCTACGGACGCTTCTGAGCTCTCGAACTCTCGAGCTCTTCCTTCCTTCCTTTCTTCAGTCAGTCAACCCAACAGCCATTCGAGTCGAGTGGCAAAACAACACCATACCGCAGCAACGTTTTCATTTACCTGACTATTTTGATTAGCCTTTCTACATACTACTTTGAGATTGGCATAAACATCTGCGTTTGATGTAATGCGGTTTATGCTACATACAATCTTTATATATGTGTATAGTTGTTATAAAGGGTGTGCTCTCATTCCAAGAAAAAAAATCCACGTTCAGACGTGAAGAAAAAGAAAGCAAAGCAAGGCAAAATGCTCACCCGCCGAGTGTGCGCGCTCGCGGCGCAGCGCCATCATGCGAGCCGCAGAGCCTCCCGTCCCTCGCAGTGCTGGACGCGTCTGCACAGCAGCTCCTCTTCCACCAACACCGCCAGCAGCAGCAGTAACGCCAGCGTCTCCAAAACACCAGCAGCCAACTCATCCGCAATGGCGCAGAAGCTCGCCAGTGAACAAGCGCCGCCGCCGCCGCCGCACAACCTGGACGGCGTGAGCGACCGCGAGCTCATCCGGCGCCTGCTGACGCGCCCGCAGCGTACGTGGATCTGGCTCTTCGGCTCTGTGTTCGTGGGTGTGACGCTCATGGCCTTCGGACCGGAGCTCAAGGTCGGCGTGAGCAAGCACACAGCGGACGTGGCGTCCAAGTCGCTCCAGGACGAGACGCTGCAGGGCCACACACGGGTGCGTATATGTTACAGACGACAAATCAATGGGTGGGTCTATAGGATGGGTTACTGACTACTAGTATGGCATGTGCGCCTTGTATCTGTCCCTATTGCAGGAGCTGGCGTCGCAGATCGTGCAGACCGTGCTCAACGACCCGAACGTGCTCGACCAGGCCTCGCAATTCCTCCAGCGTGTACGTTTGTGTATGGTTGGTTGCCTGCCTAGTGACAGCTCGGCTACTGTACTAATTCATCTTTCTTTGCTATAAACGAACTGATACAGCTCGTGGTCATGGACTCGACTCGCGAGGCGCTGCGGGCGCTCGTGGTGCAGACTCTGAACGACCCTGTGACGCTCACGCACGTGTCGGAACTGGCGAAGCACACGGTTGCAGTGCTGCTCGAGGACCCTACGACGCGCAAGCAGGTCGTGGACCTGCTCATGGTAACTGTCGTGGACCCGAAGACGAAGCAGAGCGTGCTGCTGCTCATCGAGCAGCTCATGCGGGACGAGCAGACGCGCCGGAACCTCACGCAGCTGCTCGCGTACACTTTTGTGCAGGACCCCGTGAAACAGACGGTCACGAGCACGCTGACCGAGTCTGTGCATGACGTGCTCAGTCGCGTGGACATTCAGAACCACGCCAAGCAGTTCGTGGGCACGGTCGTGAAGGACCAGACGGTGCAGGCGCAGAGCGGCGACGCCATCTGGAGCACGTTCATGTACGCGGTCACGCCCGCGTGGCTCTCGTGGATCTGGCATCCAAGTGGCAGCGATGCTAGCACTGCGATTGACCCCGCGGAGCTCGCGGCCACGATCGAGAAGGTCGTCGTGGTCGAAGGCACTGCGCCCCAGGCGGGTCTAGAGAGCGAGGTTACAACTGCTGCTGATAGTGGTGGCGACAAGGCTGAAGCGACAGTGAAAGACCTTGTGGTGGTCACCAGAAAAAAAGTGCCAGTGCCTTACAAAAGCACTGACGACAGCAAAACTGTTGCCAATGCTGGCGGTGCTGCTGCCTCAAAGCCTGACGCAACTGTGGCTGAGGCAGTTGAGGATTCGCTGAGGAAGCGGATGACAGCACGCCTGCCGTTCGCTCGACGAGTGACGATACCATCACCATCGTCAGAGCCCAAGCAGAGCAGCAACAGTAACGATGGCGATGGCGATGCAAAGAAGCCAAACGCAGCTTCGACAGCAATTGATCCCGAGTTCACGGAGGAGTACGAGAAGCGGCATTGGAGCGGCTCCGGAAGTGGATTTTTGTAGTGGAAATGTGTTGCATGACTGGCTGATCAATAGATTGACTATTGCGCTCAGAACCAAATGGAAGAAAGTGACTCAGCTTTGACTACCAGCAGTGTATCACGTTCAGAAAATCGCCAGTATCGTCAACTGCATCATTAGATGTTTCCAGATCGCCTCGGGAAACGAAGCTCATCCACTTAAAGCATCTTCGAGCTACAGTCACGTGACGCCACGAGTATTCTGCTGATAGCTGTGTGACGCAACTGCTCGACGAATTGGAGTGAGCTTTGAAGTATATGCTAAAGTATCCGTGAAAGAAAGCGAACGCCGAGCTGGTGCCTTTAAGAGAGGTTTCTTTTGCGATGGGTGATCTCGGCGACGACGAACGTAAATGGTTGTTGACGAGGATGATGATCAGCAGATCCGACTTTTTGGGCGACTAAAAACATCATTCCGATCACAGAATGATGGTTCGTGGTGAGCCATCACTTGACATCTTCGTAAATAGGCGTAATTACGATCGAGTTGACATCACAAGCGTAAAAACGTTTTGCGACGGTTTCGCTGACACGTCACGTCACAGGAAAAATCCAAGAGGCACCGTTGCAACCACACATTCACACCAGCAATCATCATCATCGTCATTGGCCAAGTGAGACTTCAATGCTGACTGGTAGACGAAGAGACAGACAGACACGGACGACTGATTGGTACTGTATGTATGTACACCTTGGTGGTTCATTCGATTGACTTGGACAAGACGCTAAAAAATGCACTAATGTTTCTCGCTTTTGTTATCTCCGCCTCCTCCTATGAAAAACGATGGGCGCTTGATTCACCAAACCCGATCGCCAGATCGGAAGAACCAAGACTCCACAGCAAAACAGCACGACGGTAGCTGCCACCTCGCCTTCCACATCCCTCGTCAACCAGCCGAGCCATCGATCGACACCAACTGACGAACTCCAGTGCAGCGCCGAAGTCGAACGACGTCGCTGGGTCCAGAATCGCACCATCAACCATCGCTGTGTTCCTCTGCTTGTCTTCCTCCGCCGCCTTCTTGTCCACTAGCTCCTCCACTATTCACCACTTTGTCGGATATTTAAAAAGACTGGCATTGGTACTTCCAGACAACAGCAAAACAGTCTCCGCTTCCGGTAGCGAAGTAAGGCGACGCCGGCGACGACGCGACACTGATTACCGAATTCCGGTAGCCAGTCAGTGTTAATACCGAACGGGACGAGCGAGGGTCCCAGAACACGACGGAGCGGTCCTTCGAACCGGACATCAGCCATCTGCAAACAATAAAACAACAAGCCGTTAGAACCAAAACTCCTCACACAGTTCCCCATCAGAGCAACACGGCAGTAACATACCTTCCATCTGGAGTGTATGCGACCGAGAGGACAAAGTCCTTGTGGCCCTGGAACAGCATGCGCGGGCGAGTCGTGGTTCGGCCCTGAGCGCATACGTCCCACAGCATGATGTTTCGGTCCAAAGAGCCGGAGATCAAGTTCTTGCCATCCGGAGAGAAAGCGATTGAGTATACCGAGTCGCTGTGGCCTTCCAGGCGGTCAAGGAGCTGCGCGGTCTCCGTGTCCCAAATGCGCACAACCTTGTCCAGCGAGCCAGCGGCAAGCAGGCGGCCATCTGGAGAGAGGGCAACCGAGGTGACACCGTCCGACGGACCTCCGCTTTCACTGCCGAAGATCTTCTTGCATTGGCCGGAGCGGGCGTCCCACAGACGGACCTTGCGGTCGCCCGAGCCGGACACGATGAAGTCGTTCACGTAGTCGAGCGAGTAAATCTCAGACTCGTGGCCAGTCATGGCTGGGCCTTCCTCGTTCGACGCAATGTCCCAAATACGAATGGTGTTGTGCGGCATACCGGCAACAAGCTTCGTACAGTCAGGCGAGAAGCACACCGCGCGGACGTATGCGTCGTCGGCTTCGTTGGTGGCAGCCGCAGCGTTGTTCGCGTTGTTTCCGCCGTTCGACCCAGGGCGGGAGACGAAGAACTTGCGGTCGCCAGTCTTCACGTCGAACACCTGAGCAGTCTTGTGGCAACCCGATGCCATCATCGTACCGTCGTTCGAGAAGCGCACAACGCATACGACACTCTGGTGGTCCATAGACTGATGCATCTCAGCAACTGGACGCTCCGAGTCCTGGTACGACGTTGGGCCCTTCGACGAGTACACGCAGCTCCAGTTGAGACGACTGGCCTTCGAGTTCGAGGTCTTCTGGGTAGCGTTCGAGCCGGACGAGCCGGATCCTGTCACCGCGCCGGAGTTTGCTTCAGGGGTCGACTGCTTGTTGGCAGCAGAAGTGCTCGACGTCGTTGGAGTCGACGATGACACCGCCTGTGATTGCGCCGACCCGTTGTTGCTCGATGATGGGCTCGATTCTGCAGATCCGTGGTGTTCACGGTGGATCTTTGGGACCGAGGGAATCAAAGCTCCCGATGAAGACGATCCCGTCGACGCACTCACGGATGGAAGGCTGCCTTTTCCGTTGGAAATGCTCGGAATGCTGTTCTGCTCGCCGCTGCCGTTTGACTTCGACTTCTTGATCACCGGTGACGACGGGCCGGATTGCGTCAGGCTTCCGACTGGTGGAATGCTACGTCCTTCCACTTTACCATTCGCCTCCTGAATCGCTTCGCGGTTCAAGCCTGGCAGGCCTCTGCGGTTCGTAGGCGTAGTCGACTGTCCTTCCAAAGGGCTCAGCTGAGGTGGCGGCGCTTGCTGCTGAGGTGGCTGGGACTGCGACTGCTGGCCTTGCGGGATCGGCTGCTGTCCAAGTTGCTGGAGCGAACGAGACGCTGGCTGGACTGGAACGACGCGCACTGGCGAGTTCGACCTCTGGTTGTTTGGGCGGTTCGATGGTGCACCGGGCGCAACGTTCACAACCGACATCATCGGCTCATCGGTCTGCATTGGCGCGCCAGAGCCCTGCGTGCGAATGCGCTTGTTGTTCATCTTGGCCTGTCCAGCGGCAGCGGACTGACCCTCCAGCTGACGACGCATGCGCATCATGTCTTCTTCGTACTGCTGGCGAATGCGGCGGTGGTTCGCCTCCAGAGTCTTTAGCGTCTGCTGGATCTGGTCCATCTCCACGACTTGGGACTGGATCTTGCGCTCCATCTCGAGCTGCTCCATCTTCGAAATGTTCAGCTGCTGGATGGCGGCCTCGTACTCTGCCTTCACTTGGTCGAGCATCTCGCTGATACGACTCGATGCCGCGCCGGCGTTCGCCATCGGAGGCATGTTGGACGGGTTCTGCGTGCGGATTTGTGGAGGCGGCACGTTCACTGGTTGGTTACCACCGGGGCGTCGGGCCGGGCCAGGAGCTGCGGCGGAGTACATGTTGCTCTCGTCGGTGACGCTGTCAGGGAAGATGTGGAGGGATCACTAGTGTTCATTCATCAAACAGAGAGAGGCAGAGTAAGAACGGGATCTGCTGAGGTTCATATGTTGTTCACGCTGGTGTAGACACACGATGGGCTAATAGAAACATGAAGGGGACGAGGACGACACCTTGCCAAATCGTAACGAAAACGACAACTCATCACGCGAACGATTCGGCAAGGTGTGCGTTAGTCGGGCAATCACGGCCGTCAATATGAAACGCATATGACCCCATAACTGTGTCCCATACTTCTCGCCATCATGATCATCCCATATGCACACACATGTTCACGATCGACACCTTCGTCTCATCATCACGAAAAGACCCAAACCACATCGTATGAAGGGAGGGGGAAGAGGGGGGGGGGAGGGGG
>JAADWP010000456.1:0-22572 GCA_023336215.1 Globisporangium iwayamae
CGACTCGACACTCACTCACATGCCACCGTTAGAAGCCGCCGGTCTCTTTTTCCTTCTTCTCTTTCTCTGCTAAATGGTCGGCGGACGCACCGACCACTACAATCCATTACAATCACGCTGACTGTCGCAACTGCAGCCCATACACACACAATGACACAAATTTCCATCGATCGACTGCGTGTTCTATGAGAATAGACTCGCCTATCAAACTCGCAGTGGGTGCCGAGAGAGAGAAACGCTTGGGGCTTGACTTGGTGGCTGCCTGCTTCACGGTGGCTGCAGCATGTTGACGAGCGGTCGGCGGTCGGTGACAGGTGTCCGCGCGGCCATCATTATCGTGTCCTTCCACGAAATCCAAAATGCGGGCTGGCATTCTTGTTGCGTGCCATGACGAGATGACATTCATTCACTCCTGATGGAAAAGGGAAAGAAAACAGTTTTTCGAAATTACCTTTATGATCTTATTCATTCTCATATTCTAGTATTCTAGTCCACAACTCGAGTAGAAAAGGAGAACTCGACAAGAAGTCTATGGGAATTTGTTGGGTGCTCATGTGAACTTGTCTACTTTAATCAAGTCAAAAAGTGTACCGAACAGTTACAACATCATCGCTAACGCGCGAAGCTTCAAGATGCTGGCGTCCTTCCATTTCATTGCAAGGCAGCTGGAGGTCTCTAATTCAAATGCTGACGCGGCACGCGCGCGCGCTGAGACGCCCTGACAGGAACTGAACACCATGAGTATTGACGTCTTCGAGATGCAGTCTTCCATTCCATCAAGGCAGCTAGACATCTCTAATTCAAATGTTGACGCGGTGCGCTGTGCTGAGACGCCCTGACGGGAACTGAACACCATGAGTGTTCATGAGTATTGACGACGGCGTCTTCGAGATGCGCCGTCTGAAGATCACCTACTCGGAACATCATCAGCACCAGCACGACTACAACTTCAAGGTGCCGTGATTTCGGGGAGAATAGAACAGTGCTATCGTGTTTCATAAAGAGTTATGTATCGTTAAAGAGAGAAAGAGTCGCTATTGCTATCGACTACGTCTGTGCAGGAATGCAGCCACACATACTACAGCTTAGAAAGAGCGATACGGAAAGCACACTATGCGGTCTTCGCTGGCTTGGTGCTCTGGTGCACTCCGGTGTTGACTGTCTTCGTCGGTTCGGCGTGGTAGGCTCCAGTGGTGTTGGCATTCTTCGTTGCCTCCGCGTTCTGGTACGCCTCCGCAACACCCTCCTTGGCGTTGTTGAGCTTGTCCGAAACGTACCCTGCAGCGTTGTTCGCCTTCGCCGACGCGTTCTCCATCATCGCATAGCTTCCTTCCACGGCATCTTCAGTCTTGGCGCCCGTGGCGTTCTTGATGTCGACGGCCTTGTTTCCAGCAGCTTCACCAGCGACTTCAGCCTTCGCCACAGCAGTATCCTTGGCGCCAACAATGGCGTCCTTGGCGTACCCAGCCTTGTCCATGACCACGTCCTTGGCGTACACAGCGTTGTCAACGACGACGTCCTTGGCGTAGATAGCGTTTTCGACGGCAGCGTCCTTGATGTCAACAGCCTTGTTGGCCGCAGCGTCCTTAGCGTTGATAGCGGCAACCTTGGCGTCGCCAGCCTTCTCAACGACGACGTCCTTGACGTAGACAGCGTTGTCAATGGCAGCGTCCTTGACGTAGATAGCGTTGTCAACCACCTGGTCCTTGATGCTAACAGACTTGTCAACGACAGCATCCTTGGCATTGCCAGCCTTGTCGTAGGCAACACCGGCATGCTCGCTCAGAGCCCTCTGTGCAGCAGCAAGCTGGTCCTTGAGGGCTTCGAAGCCAGCGATGGCCTTGTCGTGGGTGGTGTTCACGAGTCCAGAGACCGAAGCGGCAGCACTTGCGAGTCCCTCCTTCGCACCTTCGACGAGCGAACCGGCTGACGCCTTGGCCTTCTCATCGTACTTCTCACCGTTCTTCTTAAGGCTCGCGAGTGACGAGTTGACCTTGTCGAGCGCGCCTCGGGCAGAATCGACGAGCTCAGCTGAGACGTCCTTCGAGTTCGCCTTGAGCTTGTCGCCGAAGCCCTTGAGCTCCTCGACCGCGGCGTTCGCCTGGTCGATGCCCGACTGGAGGTACGAGCTGGCGGTCTCCGAGACCTTGTTGTTGGTGTCGTACTCGGCGAGCTTGTCCTTGAGCGACTTAAGGTACGAGGTGGCCTCGTCCGTGCCCTTGTGGATCTGCGCCTGGAGCTTCTCGACGTCTTGCTGGGCGACCTTCTTGTCGTGCGCGCGCGTGGCCTGGGTGGTGTTCATCTTGTTGTTATGCTTGGGGTGGTTTGGTTGCTGGTCTTGGTCTGGCACTTGTGCTGGACGTGGTGAATTGCAGAATGAGCCTTCCTGTGCAGCTTGCTTGCTTGCTTTTCGCATTCGGGCATCGGAGATTTGTTGCAATTGGTGCTGCTGCAGCCTTCAAACGGCGCGAGGCATACAAACTCTCAGACAAATAAGGCAGCCATCATTATGCTTCAACTACCTCTATGAATACATGAATTGTTGCACATCAATTGTAACAGGATCCAAAGCGAGCCATGTTGCTACTGCTGCTGTTGTTGCCCATGGCCGTGGGTGTGAGACAGACAAACAGACAGACAAACAGACAGACGAGCATGAAGCCAATGATAACTTCTTCTCCCGCTTTCTTCCTTGTCTTTTGACTCGTATGCTCGTCGGTAATGCACGCGGCGCGTCGCTCTCGTCACAGAGAAACATGTGAGACACAGCTGATACTTCTGTGCTCACAGATTTCGTGGACGGATTTAGTGGGCGGCGACACGAAAGGTCGCATCGGGCTTCGACCGGTAGACTACCCCGTGCTGGCGGTTTCCTTTTCGACCGACATGCTTCACACGAGCACCTCACCTCTGCAGTTGACATGACGAGGCAAGACATCCGTAATGCATGTATGTGTGTATGTAAGCTCCGAGCGCAGTGCGAGGAGAATGGTCCAAATGTACCCATGTCGGCTAGAAGGAGTTGCTCACCCTGGAAGGCAGGTTGAAGTCCACTGTTCACCACCGCGAGTCAGAGAAGCCAGTAAGGTTTCTTCGTCCACTCTTTGAAACATTCGCGTTCATGGATTCATGGGTGGATGGCTGTCGCCTGCAACAACATCGAGTCATTTCCGAATGCTGGCTGGCACTTCTTGGTGGATGTGTCTCAAATAGATTCTTTTTCGTTCTTTGATATGGCTACATTCTCGAGGTTACACACGTCGCAGAAGCCACATTTGACAACCACCAGCAAAGGACAACGAGCCAAAGAGACACACTTCATTATGTAGTCAGCCATCTCGAGAAAAAACCTTTCAGCAATGCGGACGAACTCGAGTTCGCTCATGCGGCATTTCCACTTGCAGGAGCAGCAGTCATCCGAGCTGGTGTCACTGATGCTCTTCTCGGCCAGCACCATCACCTTGCATGGTTGAGTACGTCCGTCCATACTGTAGAGGACTAAGCTCTCGAGGCTCTCGTTGATAACACTAAATGACACATGCCAATATCCACGAATCAGCAGGGACATTGACATCGCGCTCGAGATTTACAAGAAGGAGTTGCTGCCGGCGGAGCGTACGTTCCAGACCACGAATACGCTGCTCGACTGGAAGTGCATGAGCCAGCTGCAACTCTAAGAGTACTTCATCTGTATCCACGATGAGGACCATTTGAAAAAGCTGCTACCCGTGTTCCTATGCTCGAGAAGGATGCGCTGCTGTGCTCGAACGACGTGGCGCGCGAGTTGTACTTCGTCTGCTTTGGGGACATGGGCTTTATGGCGAGCTCGGAGACTCTCGAATGAGCGCGACATCTCGGTCGTGGACGTACACACACAGCGATGGTAAGGGTGACGCTGCTAGTGCTGGTGCGAGTTGTCGTTAGCGACGGGGAATGAAAGCGCAGTGGGCGCCATTCGCAATCGTCGAGCCGCGTCTTCGCTAGATTGACCCCGACTCGATAATGCTTTCTTGACGAGCAACCGCAACGTGCGCCAATACCACACAGAATGGCTGCCAGCAGCTTGCGTGATCGTGGTCTGTCCATTGTATCATATCGGGCGCTTTGTGGCGGGGCATCGTGGATTTCTCGCACGTCATGCTCATAATTGCGTCAATTAAGGCTTACACTATCGGTTGCGGCACCAAGCCCGTCCTTGGCGCTCTCAAAGAACACGCTCAACGTGGACAAAGGCACTAAAACGAAAGTACAAAGCCTCTGGATACAGAAAGAAAAAGAGCCGCTTTCATTACTGATGATTTACTACTTACTTGTGATAACTACTTGTGTGAAAAATGCCGCATGCACTTCTTCAATCATATACTACTGGAAGAGAGGTGTCGGAAGCACTCTCTTAAGGAGCCTTCTCGGTCTTCGCTGGCTCACTGCTGCCGCTGAATGCTTCCGTGGCACTCACCTTGACGTTGTGAAACGTCTCCGTGACGTACTCGACGGCGTTATGCACCATCTCGGACGCGTTCTCGTACAGAGTGTGACTTCCTTCCTTCACATCTTCCCCCTTGTCAGCCGCAGCGTCCTTGAGGTCTTCAGCTTTGTCTTCGACAGCTTCAGCGATGTCCTCGGCCTTGTCAGCGGCAGCATCCTTGATGTCACCAGCCTTGTCAGCGATAGCTTCCGCGGCATCTTCAGCCTTCTCAGACGCGTTGCTGGCCTGCTCGCTCAGAGCCTTCTGTGCAGCAGCGAACTGGTCCTTGAGAACCTCGAAGCCAGCGATGGCCTTGTCGTGGGTGGTGTTCACGAGTCCAGAGACCGAAGCGGCAGCACTTGCGAGTCCCTCCTTCGCACCTTCGACGAGCGAGTTCGCCGACGCCTTGGCCTTCTCATCGTACTTCTCACCGTTCTTTTTCAACTCCTCCAGCGACGCGTTGACCTTGTCAAGCGCACCCTTGGCGGACTCAACGAGCTCGGCCGAGGCATCCTTCGACTGCGCCTGCAGCTTGGCACCGAAGCCCTTGAGCTCCTCGACTGAGGCGTTCGCCTGCGCGATACCGGCCTGAAAGAAAGCGCTGGCGTTCTCCGAGACCTTGTTGTTGTCATCGAACTCGGCAAGCTTGTCCTTGAGCGACGCGAGGTACGTCGCGGTCTCCTCCGTGCCCTTGTGGATCTGCGCCTGCAGCTTCTCGAGTTCCTGCTGAGCGGTCATCTTGGCTTCTTGTCGGTTGTGGGGTGGTTGGTGGTTGCTGGACTATGGTCTGGCACTTGTGCTGGACGTGGCGAATTGCAGAGTGAGCATTGCATTGCGCACTTCTCCGGCCGGCACCATCGCCACGCACGCAAAAGAAAGCCTGGATATTTTTCTGTTGTCGGCCTTTTCTCTCTCTACAAGAGCAATACACCATACAAATTTGCATACAACGAAGAGGGGCCAGTGCGACAGGTTCAACTTCCTCTATGAACGCATGGATTCATTGTGTATAAAATGACACAGGATCAAATTCGAGCCATTTGCTGTCTTTGGTTGTAAGAATATTTTTTGCAAGCGTTCAGCTCTCTCCCTCTTCTAGAACACGCGCGATGAGCTCAGCTGCACAAGTGGAGAGCGCGTGTCTCCATTGAGAAGAGGAAGCGCGGCGCAGTTGCTTCGCTGGCTAAGCTGGCCGCTCACCAATTTGCCCCGCAAGCTGTTCTGCTGATGAGAAGGGCCTCGCAGATGCTGGTTCCCAGTTTACGCCGGCAAGGTCTCAGTTTACGCCGACTTTGGCGGATATCCAGGTGGCCGGATCATGCCACGTGATGACGCCGAGTCGAGCTCCTCTCTCTTGTATTGCGGCTGTTGAATCTCGTTTAGTGGCGTAAATTGATACGACGAGTATCCTTGTTGGTGTTCACGTACTGTTCCTTGAAGCAGATTGAGTAATGCTGTTGCTGTCACGCCACGCCAGCTAGACTGAAAAGCCGCCACACAAGTTTGTCAAGTGCTCAACGGCCTTTAATGAGTCTTCGCTTCTCGATGGCTGCCTGCAATAAACGAGCGAGTCAGACGTGATTTCCTGGTGGACGTGTCTCAGAAGATCGTTTTTTCAGGTGACATGGCTACATTGTCGCTTCTCACACGTCGCAGAAGCCATGTCTGACAACCAAGGCAGACAAAACAAACTGAGCTGCTGAAACGAACGAACAAATGCCTCTCGGATAGGAGAAGTGCAAGCCAATGGGACACAGGTTTAATATGAAGCAAAATAGACAAGCGCACACCTACACGCTATGCAGCCATCTCTTAGAACGCTCGAAGCGCACTATCCCAACCAGGCGCTCACGGAGCCTTCACGTCCGCCGCCCCTTCAACAGGCGTAGTCACGTCGCTGCCGCTCTTCTCGGCCGCCGCCGTCACCTTTGCGTGGTTGAGCGCGTCCGTGACGTACTCAACCGAACTGTTGACGAGCTCGAAGCCCTTGTTGAGCAGGCTCGCGCCCATACCGCCGCTCACCTTCTCGTCCACCTTGAACGCAGTCTCCGAGACGCCGAGCGACTTGTCGAGGCCCACGACGCGCTCCGTTACCGCCGCGACGGCACCCGTGATCGTCGTGCGCACGCCGAACTTCTCGTCGAGCTCTTCCGCCTTGGTCACTACGTCACCAGCCGCGACTATCATGTCATGAATGCATTCGCAACTCGTTAGCCTTCATACAGATCCCCCAGCAGCGACCTCCACATAATATACACCACGACGTACCAAGCGCGTTGTGGCCGACCGCTGCGGTCTTGTTGCCAATCGCAGTCTGCACATTCGCGATCTGGTACGAGATCTGCTCAAAGCTTGACGTGGTCTTCTCACGCGTCGTGCTCACGATCGCCTCGATCGACGTGGACACCGTCGAAGTTGCGGCGCCGAGGCCGCCCTTGGCGCTCTCAAACGACGTGCTGAGCGTGGACTGCAGCAAGAAAGAGAACGACAACACGAACACACAATGTGTTAGGCATTTTGTCCACCGGTAGAGACGATTGTAAATAGTCGCATACCTTGAACTTCTGGTCGTAGTCGCGACCGCTCTGCTTGAGGCTTTCGAGCGCCGCGTGTACCTTGTCGAACGACGCCTTCGTGGCGTCCACGACCGTCTCCTTGCCGTTGCTGCTTTTCTGCTTCAGCTTTCCGCCGAGCTCCTTCAGCTGCATGATACATTGCCATCCACATTTCATTGTCAAGACGTCAAGCTCCACAAATGTACACGCAGCAAGCGCACACGCTATACCTCATCGACGGACTTGTGCGCGCGGTCGATGCCCGCCTGCAGGTACGACGTCGCGGTCTCCGAGAGCTTGTAGTGCTCGTCGTACTCGCCCAGCTTCGCTTTCAGCTGCACACAACATACACAAACAAAACGCATGTGAGATCATCGAATGACAGCGCGCCAGCAAGCACATTTGATGGCAGCGCACTGTCTCGAGGTACGTCTTGGTCTCCTCCGCGCCCTTGTGGATCTGCTCCTGCAGCTTCTCAATCTCGTGCTGCGCGTCGGCCATGGTTACTGATTGTAGCTGGTAGTGTCTCTTGCGTGTGGTTCGTGCGACGCGTGTTGAGAATTGAGGAGCTCTTGGTTCTTTCCAAGAAGGAAGGACACAAGTCCATCTACCATCGCGTGCGGGCCTTACAAATTTTCATACTAACGTGGTCCCACCCAGTCTCTGAATCCAAAATACTGCTCGGTGCGCGTCACGCATGCTGTTCCATTGTCACGCTTTATCATCAGTCACGAGCGAGAAGTATAACTCGGTTATATACGCATGATTTGAGAAATAGCTGAAATAGACCACTATTTCAGGTATTTCTCAAATCATGTGTTTATTTTAGGATAGATTCCAAAAAGTGACTCAAATGGCAATGTTTCCTCAAAAAGTGACTCAATCTGTATTTTGTCAAATAAATTACGTATAAAATACGAAATGCTATTGACACAGTCGAATCCGCATCCACACCACCTGGTCGCAAACAGCTATCACGGTGGTGCGGATTGCCTGCATCAGACCGTTCTGGTCCTTCTGATCCTAAAAATCACACAATGGAGCATTTTTCGCCTACTGAATGTATCGTCCTTCCAATCTGATAATGGGCTTTGTTGGTGAACATGTGAGCCTCGTTGCATAACAGCTCATTACTGAAGTTCATGGAGACGTCGTAGCTTCAGCACAACCTAAAGACCGCAACCTGGCGAAGCAGCAGGGAGCTGACTGCAGCAGTACAAGATGCAGCTCTCAAGCAAGGAAAGAGGGCCATCGTGAAAACAAGAGGCGTAACCTTGCAAAAATACGTGTGTGCGTGCTCAATGTGTTCCTGGTTCGTTAGCGCGCCACTAAGTCACACTAAAGAAAATAGGCCAACCTGGCATGTGACGTCAGCCAATTTCGAGCAAGTCAACTGCACGGGAGTTCCACGGCCAACTCAGTGTCAGGTTGTGGCGAGCGCGGTAGTGCGAGCGTCAGCGGTGGCAGCCATCTTTTGTCCATCCTGTCTCTCTCGGACCAGCTAAAGCTTCAAGACGGATATCAGTTTCACCGGTCTATGGTGGGGAGAGCGAAGGAGCAAATCCTTGAGGATCTGTTTGCCGAAGCCACTGATTCGATCCAGTATCTACCAAGCTACATGAACGAGCTGGTTCGAGTTAACAGCAAGCTGTATACGGAAGTTCAGCGCGACAGCGACGGAGTGTTCACCAGGGCGACCATCGTGCTCGACTAGGACCTCTTCATCAACTGCCAGCAGATATTCGGTGTGGATACAGCACACATAAAGCACAGGAACTACAACGGTGACCAGTTCATCTTCGTGGCTCGCGACGGCAACATGGAGAACAAAATCGCATTCGTGGCACTCATGCCAGTCGAGAGTGCTGACAGCTACAAGTGGTTCTTTGGCATTCTTCTTGATCGAGGTTACAAGCTGTCAGCAATCCTTGTGCTTTGCGACTGCCATACATGCATTTTAGCTGCAACCGACGCCCTCAAGGTTCGCGTGATCTTCTGCACTCAACACATCATAGGTTCGTTCACTCGAATGTATTCAGCTGCGAAAAGAAAGGCCAACTACGACAGGTCGCTTGGCATTCTGGAAAGCATCAACACGCATGCCGGGCAGTATCTGAAGGCAATCAATCCCGAACAATGGGCTTTATATCCGCATCGAGGTACCACACCGCTGGGAGTGCCGCTCTTAATGATAACTTGAGCCAAACGTGTCGGCATCGAGTCAAAAAGCGTTCGGAGGTAGCCAACGTCGTTTTCGGCCCATGCTCGCACGATTGCGTCCTTTAATGACGCCTTCAAGAGAAACTGGCGGTTGGAGTACACTTTTCGAGTGAGAACACCCCAACCATTCTCTATGAAATTCAAATCTGGGCTCTTGGCGGGCCACTCGATCACATCGATATTCTACTCCTCCAGGAAGCGCTTGGTGGCGCCAGCAGTGTGAATGGATGCGTTGTCTTGTTGAAAAACGATCCCGTCCAAGTGCCCCTCTTGGAGGAGGTTTTCCATAAAAGGAGGCGCCGTCTGCTGCAACGTCTTGATGTACTTCGCAGCGTTCTGTCTTCCCTCCAGAAGACGATGACGCTCTTGGCGTAGTACGAGATCGCAGCCCATACCATGAGGCTGCTACCCTCGCTCACGCGCCTCGAGTGGATCCGAGGGTCCGTCCGCAAGTCGTGCCAGTAGTATCTGTAGCCGTCTGGCCCGTCCAGATTGAATTTCTTTTCATCTGAGAGCAGGACAGACCGCCACAGGTCGCTGCGATTGAGGTGGTGGACTGCATACTGGCAGCGCTTCTTTTTGTGGTGCGGCTTCATGGCTGGCTGGGGGTTTGCGCTTGACGTACTTGGCGTTGCGAGTGCTGTGAAGAGCCTTGATGACGGTGGTGTAGTGGGGCTTTTTGGGCAGTAAGCAAGCGATGGCTCTAGAAGACAAGCCGTCGTGTACGGCGAGACGAAACGCGCGGCGCACGTCAATCTTCTTCAAAACGGCATGCCACCCGACCTTCTTCTTCACTCGGGCGGTTCGCTGACTGCTCAAACACGTGTGTACGGCCTTCTCACTTCGCTCAAGCTGCTTTGCAATCCAGCGATTGCTCCTCCCTTCGCGGTTGTACGACTTCACTTGCCCAATCTCTTCGCTGCTCAGCAGTTTGCCCCTCGGCATCGCGCAACTTCTCGAATGACAACGAATGCATGTGGAATCAATCTACAATCGTTTATTGACCGAAAAGACCCAATTATTACCAAAGCGGCCTTATTGTTTTCGCTCATTACAAATATTACCTCCGTGCGTCTATAATTTGTCAACAAATAAACATTTGCTTTTTTGAAATTTCAAAAAGCTAAGACTGAATCTCCTATCAAAGAGAGCATGAGGCGTTTTCGTTTTGTATCCTGAACTTCGTATCCTAACGTTACTTGCCTATTTTCAGGACTTCCATACGATACCAGACATCTTGGGGGTGCGTCTATAATTTATCAACAGACTGTATTCGTGACAGTCAAACTGTGTCAGTAGTCGCTAATTTGCTTCGGTGTAAAATACAGATTGAGTCACTTTTTGAGGAAACATTGCAATTTGAGTAACCTTTTGGAATTTACCCTTGAGTTAATGTGAAATCTCTACAAATCAGGAAAACTGCTCGCAGTGCTCGAAAGGGTTTTTCGAAACACTGTCAATATCCGTTCCTGGACATCATTTTTGAACGAAATCAGAAAGCAATCGGCACACACACGAGCGAGTGACGGGCGTATGGAGCGCTGGACTTCGATGCAGCGGGCCGAGAGCATTGCATTGCGCTATAATCGCAGCAAAGAGTCTCCACAATGCAGCTCCCAGACTGTAATTCGTATCCATGTGGCATTCTCGCCTGATCTTGCTCTCTACTCAGTACTCAGTACTGCACCACAGTATTATAGCATTGGGTTGACTGAGCTGGATGAGCAGCTCACCATCCTTCTTGACGAATCCTCTTCTGACATTTCTGGTACTGGCGTCATGCCGCTTGTGTAGGTGGGCAGAGCAGGGGAGTTGCATTGATGTGAGCTATCATCACATGATGGCATCGCACTTCATGAGCTCTTCGTTAGTACCAAATGCCAAAAGTGCCTTAACCAGTGTGTACGTGTTTGGCGGCCGTATTATTAGCGCCTCAACCCGGGCGCGTAACGCAGAAGCAGCATACTTTATCCAAGCCATTCCGCTGCCGAATCCCTTTCTCTGAGGCGTTATAGAGCCCCACCAGGTGGTCGCGCCCGCTTCCAATCATCCCCCACCCGCCAGGGTTCATCGAAAGTCTCACTTGGCGGGTGTACAGTTCGCCAGCGCGAACAGCAGGTGGCAAAGGGACCTTCCTCCCCAAGTGGCAAGTGCTCTTTCGCGTGCGCGTGAGCTCCTCATCCTTTCTCTTCTATCTCGCTTGTGACTCAGTCCGCCTTCTCCGTTGCGCTCAAGCTCAAGCTCAAGCGCAAGCTCAAGTGCAAGACCAGAACAGAACGCCTATCGCCGTCAGAAGAGCTCCTCGTCCCGCCGCCACGTTGCTCCGTCGCCGATAGCGTACATCAGCGAGCCCCGTCGCCACTCACGATGCGCAAGATCTCGTCCAACTCGACGCCCAACCAGCCACCACCGTCCGAGATGAGCCTCACGCCGCTGAGCAACTCGTTCCCGCAAAAGTTCTCGGACATCTCGGCGCAGCAGTTCGAGTACGAGATGCGCACGGACTTTACGCGCAAGAAGTCCAAGCAGCAAGGCGGCGCCTTCGGAGGTCATGCAGTCCCGGAGTTGCACGAGAACATGGAGCTCAAGGACATGTTCACGTCGGCGTACGACCACACGGCGCGCGTGAGCGTCGTGCTCATCATCTTGGGCGCGGCCGTGGGCGTCGGCCTCGGTTTCGTGCTCCAGAAGTACGACCTGAGCGACGATGTCGAGTCGTGGATCGCGCTGCCGGGTAGTCTCTTCATCGACGCGCTCACGTGCCTCATCACGCCCATGATCTTTTGCTCCGTGGTCACGTGCATGGGCGAACTCGTGCTCGCAGGCAAGGCCATGTCGATCGGTGGCCGCACGGTCGCGTACTTCGCCATGGCGTCCATCACGTCCGGCACGATCGGCTCTCTCTTCGGCTCGATCTTCGCGGGCTTCTTCAAGGTGACCGTGACCGAAATCAAGTCGGACCTGCCGTCCGTCATGACGTTCCGGTGCCCGAACCACCTCATGCTCACACAGCTCATCGACGGCTCCCTCAAGTGCTCGGCCTCGGACGCGGCGACACTCGCGAGCGAGTCGCGCTTCTACCTGAACGACACAGCGAGCTTCTTCACGCTCGCCAACACGACATATTCGACGCTCTCAGTCTCGGACCAGATCATCGGCATCCTCACGGCTATGGTGCCGTCTAACATCGTCAGCGTATTTGCGGACGGCTCGAACCTGAGCGTCATCTGCTTTGCGTTCCTCTTCGGCGTGGCGCTCGTCAAGGGCTTCGACGCGCGCCCGGGCGTCGAGAATTACCCGCTGCTGCTCATCACGCACGCGAACGTGATCTTGCGCCTGATGATCAACATGGTTGTGGCGTACATGCCGATCGCGGTCGTGTCGCTCGTGGCGGGCGCCATGTCGCGGGACGACTCGGCCGTGTCGCTACTGGAGAACGTGCTGTTCCTGGTGTTGGCGCTGGGGCTCGCGCTCGTGACGCTCGTGATCGGCGTCATGGGGCTCGCGCTGATGCTCACGACGCGCACGAGCATCTTCAAGTACCTGCGCTACATCGTCCCAGCGCAGGTGTTCATCTTCGGGTGCTCGTCGTCGATTGCGACGCTGCCCATGACCATGCGCTGCGTGGACGCGACGGGGCAGGTCTCGCGTCCGGTCTCGCGCTTCGTGCTCTCCATCGGCGCCACGAGTAACCTGAACGGCACGGCCGTGTACATGCCGCTGGCATGTGTGTTCCTGGCCAAGGTGGGCGGCTATGGCGCTGACCTCACGCCGCTCACGTACGTGATGCTGGCGATTGTGAGCTCCATCTCGTCGCTCGGCGTTGCGCCCGTGCCGCACTCGGGGCTCGTCATGGTCATCACGGTCTGGCGCACGGTCTTCGGCCACGCAATGCCCGCGGCCTTCAGCGTCCTTGTGGGTGCGGACTGGATCCTCAACCGCATGCGTGCGATCGTCAACATCACGAACGACACGATTCTCGCGCGCATCATCGCCGAGCAGTGCGACGAGACGGCCTTCGGCGCGAGCCAACACGACGACGGCAACGAGTTCAACCCGGAGGATAGCATCATGACGCCGCCCTCCATGGCCGACGATTGACTCCCACGCGATGTCCGCCACCACCAGCAGCTTCAGGACCAGGTTCATAATAACACAGACAACAACAACGGTAACAACAGGAGGGACGTGGGCCTGAACGGCGGCCATCGCCAAGACAGCAACAACAGTGACCAGAGGAGCAAGAGCCAGCAGTTCGTGCACCGCGAATCGGCGCGCTCCGGCGTGTTCCTATGAGTAGGACAAGAGAGCCAGGAGCTAGCAAGCAGCAGAGCACGTGTACATATCATATCTCTCTATCGACAAATGTGAACGACGACGGGATTTGTAGCAACCACCCATTTCGACAATGTTGCCCATTTTCGATCCGAGTGTGAATATCCCAGGCAGGCTCAATGTAGGAGATACCTAATAGGAAAACCCAAACGAGTTGATGAGTATATGAAAGTGAAAGGCGCTAGGCAACAAAGCCTACGACTGTCGGTGTGCAATGCGGACATATGGGGGATCTGTCTACATAGCTAACTAGAATAGTTTAATCTTGGAGAGGAAGCCCGTCTTGACGGGCACCGAGCCAACCTTCTCGGTCTTCAGGCGCTCTTTGAGCGCCTTGACCTGGATCTGCGCGCAGAACGCCTTGTGGTCCTGCTTGAGCACGAGCATCGTATTTTCCTTGATGGGCTCGAACATGCTCTTGGTCGGACACCCGAGGCGCAGCTGCACGGACTTGCGGTCAAGGTTCGTGCACGAGACCTCGTAGGGCGACCCGGGCGCGATGAAGTAGAGGTACACGTCCCAGGCAAAGTCCTTGAGGTCGTCGGCTTTCTTCTCGAGCGCGAGCTCCTCGAAGCGCCGGATCTGGCGCGCGCACTTGAGGTTCTCGGCCTTGAACTCTGTTAGTAGGTAGGTCACAAAATCACCGAGTTAGGCACAGGCTAGCTCAAGTCAACAATAGGAAGCAAGCAGTGAACATGGACGCACTCTTCTCGAGGTACTCGAGCATCTCGCCGAAGAGGATCTTGTCGTTGAGGATGTCGTCGAGCGAGAACTCCTTGGTGCTCGTGATGCGCTCGTCCGTGAGCTGCGTCTTGGCGGGCATATCGATCTGGTACGCACCGTCGACCTCGAAGGCCTTCTTGACCATGAGCTCATGCACGGCCGTGACTTTTGCGGACATCTCGTTGTACTGCGAGCTCTTGAGGAAGCGCATGAGCGTGTCCTTTTGCAGCGTCTTGATCGCGTCCTGCATGGCCACGTCGAAGAGTTTTCCGCGGAACTCGCCGGGATTCTTCATGCGTTCCATGGTCTGCTCGCGGTCCTCGGACGGGAGACTCACCTCGTTGGGCGAGTTGAGCGATAAATAGTCCTGCCAGATGCGGTCCGCCATCTCCTTGCACGTCGTGATGGACTCAGGGTCTCGGAAATCCAGCAGCGCGCACTCATCCTTGAACTTGTCGACCGCCATGAAGAGGTTGAGGTTCTCAGCACAGTACTGCATTGTACAAGAACGGATGGATAGCAAGCGAGGTGTGAGTAGGAAATCAATGAGATGTAACAAGTCCAAGTCCACGGATGAATTCGTACGCCTTTTTGACAAAAGTCGAGCAAGTAGCCACAGGAGACTGGGTTGGCGATGATGTCATCGACCGTGATATCACGCTTGTCTTTCTCGCCTTTCTCGAGCACCTTGATGAGCGTCGCGATCTCGTTGCCGCCCTTTTTCGCCATCGTGCTTCGCTAGATTTTGTACTCCTAGTGTTTCGAGCGACGAGAGCCTTGGTATTCACAAATGAGCTGGGCTGTAAATACCGAGCGTCCAACGCAAGCGCCTGACCTGAAGGCTTTTGGACTCGTCGACGGGAGTGAATGAGCAGAGTTAGCCAACGAAAAACAGAAGTGAAAAGTCCGCAGCGCCGCCCAGTATCGAAGCTCGGCTTGCTTCCCCGTGAACGAGAGCGTGAGACTTGTTGTCTGTCTTGGGATCGACTGCCTCGGATCCTATCCGATCTTGTGCGGCGTGGGCAGATTAAGAGCAGGGAGCTGGGTCTCTTGGAGGGAGGGGGCGAGTCAAGAACGGATGGAAACGGACTCCCTGCTGCTGGTTAATCCGAGTGCCTGGGCTACAGATTTAGACCTCAATCCGTTTCGCCCACGAGAACGGTTGCCGCCGAGAAGAGATCTTGCCCGCGACCCTACCAGACCGCCCAGCTATCTTGAGATAGCAGGACGAGATAAGACCAGACAAGCATTCTCGAACACTTCCTCTTCAGTGCCTCGCTAGAACTGACTACCTGAATGCGCCATCCAGACGACCTGATGCATCAACTTCGTGCTTGGTCCAGAGCTGAGATGCGCGTAGGCTTCGCAGGCAACCCTCCAGTGGTGCTGTTGCGTACGGCATGATGAGATTCTCGGGTGCAACTGGACGATGCTGAGCTGCCTTGAATCTTTCCAGGTCCTTCTTCTCGGAATATGCGGTCTCCATGCGCGATCGTGATGCTTGCAGTACAGTTTGCTTGTCTCGAGGATGAAGCTGAGGGCACCTAGTTAGTTAGCAAATGAGGATATTGGCATCAACGCCTTAGGGATATGTGTGTATGCGTCTATGCGCTGAGTTGGCCCATGCAATCTGTAGGAGCATATCAACAGAAGCATCATGAGCTCACACGGCTTGATTGAAAATACGCCATGCAAGAGCGCATACAGTTGACCTTCTTGCCCGAGACTTTCGCCACCTTGGCTAGCTGTGACCTTGCGTCGTGTGTGACGAAGTTGGTGTCGAAACCACCTCGTCCTTTTTCGTAGTGATACTGTAGCTAGCGATTTGAGACACGATCGCGTGATTTCAACCATGCAAACTCGTCCCCTAAAGATAGATAGCCAAGCCCGCTATGAAAGAGCGCAACGACAGCTCGCTCGTATGGGGATGATCAGTGCACTCTGCGGCGTTACCTTCTTCCGCTGCCGAGACGCCTACACTAAGAATACAAACAGCGACACCGCAGAGCAAGGGAGAGCAACTTTTCACTCACCTGCTTGCGCACAAACACGGCTTTGGCGACGTCAAGTGAAGCAACACGCAACCGGACGAAGCGCGGCGCTGTGTTGTGCTCTCTATGCTGGCTGCAGTCGAGGCTCGTGCCCCGGATCGTCTTCAATGAGTCTGCTCGAGCGCTTCATCCAGACGTGTCACGAATGGGGTCTCCAGCGCATGACTCGGCGTGTCGTCACGCGGTTGAAGCAGTCGGTGAAGCGCCGCATGAAAGGCGAGAGCCATCGCCAGTGGATGGAGAGGAACCTGCACGACTCCGAGGCGGGTATCATCCTGGACGTCACGCAGAGCTTCATCAGGTAACACTGCTTTCTTGTACTCAGGTCGCTTGGATGACGACTCATTTCTGCTGATCATTGTGATGCCTCGCAGCGTGATGATGGTCGGGTCGATCATTGACCAGAACTGGAAGAAGTCGGACTCGACCCACAAATCCTGGTATCGGATCTTCGACGTCTCCAATCTGCTCTCTATCATCATCAACTTCAGCCTCCGGTATTGTTGCACATGTTGCTGAGTGTCCTGACGACTCGAAGAACGACTTTGTCACTCACGAAGTTCTTTGCATGACTTCGTCACTTTGGACAGATTGTACGCGGCGAGCAACCGCAAGGGCTTCTTCCTCCATTGGCTCTCGCTTATCGACATGTGCACGGCGATCCCGTTGTTCCTGCAGTCGACCGGCATGTCCATGAACACAGCTCAGAATCGGTATCTGTACCGCTTTCTGCTCATGCTTCGCACGATCCGCATCCTCCAGCTTTATCGTCTGCTTCGCTTGGCAAAGTCTGCGAAGACACGACAGGGCTTTCTGATAGCACTGACGATCCTGTGCATCATCGTCTGCGCTGCCATCACATTCCAGGTGAGTATCTACCTACCCTCTCCGGTACATAAGTAAGCTCTCGCAGCGGTGTCTTCATACACGATCAGCTTACCTTTTTGTTTCTGTTGAGCGTAGACCATTGAGTATTGCGATCCAGCATTCGTAGGCAAGCAGGTCCCAGGCATGAACTGCCAGGACCTCAGCTTTCTCGACTCAATCTACTTTGTCTGCATCACCATCGGCACAGTCGGGTACGTTTGCTTCCTGTGGATGCTGCTCGTTTACCGCGTTCCGATCTTGACACCACAGTTTCTTTGCAGCTACGGCGACTTCGTTCCAAAGACGAAGGTCGGCAAGATGATGGACATCCTCTTGATCGTGATCGCTGGCGCTGCCATCTCCACGCAGCTCGGTGGGTACACCGACATTGTTAGCCGAGAGGTGAGATTTTCAATCTGCTCTCGCTTATGTTCGGTTGGTTGCATACGCCTGGACTAACCTAGCCGGCATGCTCGTAGACTGCGTTCGACAAGAGATACGTGCCAGACAAAAGCATTCAGCATATCCTGCTCTGTGGTGAGATCGACAACGGTGCACTGCGCTTCTTTCTCCATACTTGGCTGAATACCGAAGGCGAGCGCGGGAATCGCAAAAAAGTGATCATCTTGGCGCCGACACTGCCGTCCAACAACCTGCGACGCATCTTGATCCAACGGGAGTTCGAACAGCGAGTCGTGTACCTTCAAGGATCAGCCATGGTGACCACCGACCTTCAGCGCGCAGGGGCTCCTAGTGCAGCGTACTGCTTCATCATGGTCAAGAAACACAGTGCGACCCTCGATCAGAACGACACGGCAGCAAACTTGCTCACCTGCTCGGTGCGAAAGAACAATCGATACGGTACGCTATTGCTCGCGAGGTCTCGCCTGATCTTCGTGCTTCTTCTTACCTCATAGTCGTCCTCTCTTATGTCGCTGCTGTCGATCTGTAGCTCCACTCTATGTCCAGGTCTCCAAATACGACAATGCCCGTCACGTGAACATCTCGGGTGCATCTGCTGTCGTGTGCCTCGAGCAGCTGCGCCTCGCGATCTTTGGCAAGAGCCTCTGGATCAAAGGTCTAAACGCGTTCTTGGGCAATCTCATCCAGCGCTTCGCCATCGCGGAAGAGTCCAGGTGAGCCAAACCAGCGGCTTGCTTCTTTGCTGCTTGTTCCCTGAAACGATGTCGTCATTCACGATGTGAGCCACTGTGTATATGCATGCAACTAGGGGCTTCTGGCTTTCCGATTACCTGAACGGCTGCTCCCACCGCATATACGAGGCAACACTGCCCCACTTTTTGCTGACTTTGCCGACATTCACATCCCTGGCGGTTCTCATCTACCGCGAGTTCAGCGTCCCGATCATTGGGCTCCGAACCATCGAAGAGACGGCCGTGCTCTTTCCTGTCGATAAAGATCTCGTCGATGTGAGCTTCCAGAGCATCTTCATCATTGGCAAATCCAAGGACGTCGCACTACGAATCGAGAAGCTTACCGCAACCGTAATGGGTCGGCACACCGACTTGCTGTCAAATGATCTTGGGCCTCGGACAATTTTCCGAGGGCAGAGCAGCACGATGACAGGCTTTCTCTCTGCGATTGAGGGAAGACTTCCATTCCGCAGCATGTCCATCGCGTTTGCAGACGACAATCGCTCGGTAAGGTCTGCACGAACACAAGTCCAAGGGTCCAGAGACTCACTACGGAGCATCGGACGAAAGCTCTCGAAGAACGCGAGCGGCAAAATCACTCCCGTCCAGTCCGAAGACGACTACAGGGAGGCCAGCACCAGTATGGCGATCACGCTTACAGACGATGACCACTTAGTCAAGCCCATCCCAGGGTCGAGAGGCTCTCTTCGAAGCGTCGGGCGACAGCATTCACGGAACACAAGCGACAAAATCACCTCAGTCCACTCGGACGACGACTGTGGAGATGCCAACACCGTTCGCGAGAGTTCTATCGGTGCTGGTGATTCTCCAAAAGGAAAGAAAAAAGTGAGCGTCGCCAACTCCTCAGCGTTGCCAGAGCGTGGCAGCGCCAACGAGGACGAAGAGAGCGACCACTACGTCGGTGTTGAGCTGGTGCGTCCAAAGCAATTGGAGTACGCAACAGTCGTTGTTGCGCTCTCACCCGCCGAGCTGCTGAAGAAGGCAAGCAGTCCGTACGTTCCTCCAACTGCTCGACCTCCTGGAGGTGCTGAAACAAGAGACACTAGCCGGACCTCGAGATCGCCTCAACGCGACACCACCGATCCTTCGAGCTGCTATTCTGAACCAAACTTGAAGTGCCTTTCATCTCTCTCCTCCGAGAAATCGAGTGCAGCTACTTCTGTAAAGCAAATCATAATTCATCCGGACGCAATCCCAGATCCAGACGCAATCCTCGTCGGCAGCCCGAGGGGCAGAAGCAAAAGCGAGCATGCTCACGCCAACCACCCCACTAATGTACTTGAGAACGGGTATGCATCTCAAGCTGCAAGCGATCCCGGCAATGCTCAGTTAGTCCAGGAGAGAGCAAGCACGCCTGAAGGTGATGACAGCTCCGTTCTAAACACCCCCGTGATTTGCCGCCAGACCTCAAAGCTGAAGGACCCACGACTCCGTCGCATCTCAATGCTTCGGTCTTTCCGTCGCGCCCCGCCACCAGTCGACCTAACAAATCACTTCGTGGTATGCGGCACACCGAGCAATTACAGTGACTTCCTCGCAAGCCTGAGCGACATGGATGAACCGCTTTCTCCTGTTGTCTTTGTCACGCCGAGAGATCTGAACGACAAGGATTTTCAGGCGTACAAGTTGCACAAGGATCTGTACTTTGTCCGTGGCTCCCCGGTGAGCATGCAGGTCTTCCACGATACGCGAATGCTCTTTGCGCGGAGTATCTTGATCATGTCGTACTGTGCAACAGAGCGCAATGTAGAAGACGAAAACGAGGTAGAGCAAATGGACGAGAACATGGCAGACGTCGACGCAATCACGACCCACCGATTCATCAGCGAGGCGTGCCAGAACAGCTTCCAGCGGTCGCGGTTCTCCATCATGCCCAAGTCGTCGACGCCGTTTGTAGTGGTCGAAATGATTCGCCCAAGCAATGCCAAGTTCCTCATCGACCGTAGCGGCTCCTTGTACGACGAGAAAGCGCTCGAGAACGAGTTCCGAAAGCGCGAGCTGCTGAAAGACACCAAGTCCATCGACCAGTGCTTCTTCTCGCCACTGTACGCCTCGGGGCGTATCTATTTCACGAACGCTATGGATGCGCTCATGGGGTCATGCTCCCAACACACGCTCTTGATCGACATGATTACACAGCTCGCTATCAGTGGGAACATGAGCTCGAAGATGCCCGACCATGAGTCGCGCTCAAAGCATCGGCTATCGCAAGTCCCAGCGCCCACTCGCTTCCACTTCCATCCGTACTCGTTGCTGGTCGAAGGGATGCTGCAAGAAGAGGTATGTTAACTTTGCGCACTACCGGTTGCAATGCACCTTTCAGTGATAAATTTGCGTGAACTCACTTGGCTACTGTCTGTTTGTAGAATGTGATGGCGCTCGGCATGTATCGCGGGGCGTCTTCGCACGTCTCGCCAGCCTTCGTGTTCACGAATCCAACCCCAGACGAGTTGGTCACGCCGCACGACTTCATTTTCATCATCAAGTGATGCGCATATCAGGATGAGCTGTGCGTCGAGCGCTCTCTCAGAGCCTTTGGTCATGTGCGCAGTGCGAGACGACGGACACTAAATGGCCCGTTCGCTGTAGACAAGTTTTGTTACCCCATCCCAGCTACCAAACACAGCCGCACGATTTCGTACAGAGTAACCGAACGATTGTGGCCTACCAAGGGTTGACACCTGGGCCGAATCACTGATGAGCAGCTCGCCAGAAATGCGAATCGCGAATCGCCCACACGGGGAGAGCAGCCTGTATTTGGAAATTTTTGCTATGTTACACCTTCGTAAGGAGAACGAGACGACATGTCCATACCCCATGATAAAGCAGCAGCTTGACACCACACATACTGCACGCTTCGTCAGCGGAACTCTTGTCCTCGATCACGCGCACCGGTTACTTGGCGCTATCCATGAGCATCTTCTCGTCTAACGCGACAGAGGCGAGCTCCATCGCGACATCCTCGAGAAGGGACGCCATGTCAAAGTCATCGGCCTCTGTCGACGCCTGCATATCATCGTCGTTGTCGCTCTCATCTTCTTCGTCTGGGTAGAACTGGTTCGCGACCGCGTCGTCTTCTCCCGCTTCTTCCTCGTCTTCATAGTCGCCCTCCTCCTCGTCTTCGTCGTCGTTATCGAGGTCTTCTACAGTACGCACGTACGGCCCAGCGGTGATTGCTTCCTGCGTCACGTCTACGGCATCCACGATCTCCTCTTCGTCGTCATCGTACACGAAGCGCGTGTGCTTGCCCTGGAAGACCGGGATGCCCTGCTCGATGTTCTTCTTGCTCTGGAAAAATGTCGACTTGGCGCCGAGCGCCGGCTGCTGGCGCACGTCGGCGTTGAGCTGCTGCACCTGCTGCGTCGTGTACTCGACCGCCTGGCGCTCGTACTCCTCGCGCGAGATCTGCTGCGCCGCGCCGCCGCTTGTCATGTTCGTGGCCATCGCGGCAGTTGCTGTGTTGCTTTGAGTGCGAATGGACAAGTTGCCTTTCAGAGCACTGGTGGCGTGCCGCTTTGAATTGCTCTTGGACGGTCAGGTTTTAAATTGCGGAGGCGAGCACCCAGTAATCACCCAGTAATCACCCACAGCTGGACATTTCTTGTTGATACTTGATTGGCTGAAATAGTATCGTAGTTCAATCGAGCTTTCTGGGTGGTTGAAATACCGTAGACCCTTTCAAATCTGCTTGTAGAATTTTCATTTTACAGAGCGGCACGCGATTTTGGTTGTGTTTGCTATTACAGTGTCACACCTCTCAAAAGCGTTTGTTGAAAAATGAGCATAAAATCTCACAGGCGTGCCACTCAAACAGCAAATGCGACCAAAATCGCGTGCCATCCAATATTGGTATTCATTTTCACAGGTTTGCTTCTCTTGGAAGGAGGATCTCATTTTAAAAGCAGCTCCACGTTACGACAGACGCAAGAACGAGAGAGATGCCGCGACGCCTTACCGCCGACATGGTGAATGTAGCCCTCCTCGTGCTCACAATGCGACCCAACTTCACCAAACAGCGGGTGGCCAATGTGCTGGGCGTGTCCCGCTGTGCTCGGACGGCGCGCGCTCCTGGCCGTGACGAGCCCGCCGATGCTGACCTTGCCGAACGGGAGGAAGAAGACGAGGAAGCAGAGCACGAATATAGAGGAGGGGGTGAGGCTGACGTCGTGGCGGATGTGGAG
>JAADWP010000457.1:0-22525 GCA_023336215.1 Globisporangium iwayamae
AGCGGGTTCGATGTCTCCCATAGCGATCGTGGGGTTCTCGTAGCAACTCCTGCCTGGTACCGCCAGAGTGAGTACTTGTTGTTCCAGAGCGGAGCTGTCAGGTAGATCTGTTGCTGTTCACGTGGTGGTAGGGTCTCGATGTTCAGCGTCTTTGTCCATGCGTCCCAGGTGGCCATCACGTCTACCCACCATGACGTGAGTCTCGCGGGGTGGGCTTTGAGATACCAGTGTTGCTTGAGTGTGTCTACGATCGTTGAGCGTCTCAGCCGAGACGGAGTTCCTTGAATATCATTGGCCATAAACTGCTGCACTTGGCTCAGCTTCTCTCTGTCTCGTCTTGAGCCTTCTGGTAGTAGGATCCGGTGTCCTCTCGAATCCATTGCTGTGTTCGCTAATAAATCCGCCATCTTGTTGTGCTCTCTCTTGACATGGGTCCATGAGGTCCATGGGCGAAGAACGAAGAGCGAGTGCTTTATAAAGGGAGTAGACCATCACTCTACGTCGTAGGATTTGATTGGAGGGCCAGTGTTTATAGAAATGACTACCGGGGTCCCGAGGATAGTAATTCTGTGAGAATTGATATCAGTGATTGTTTTATAAAATAGGTTGTATCCATTAGAAAGTGTTGGGTATTGATATAGATTAAATAGTTTCGAGCGGGAAAATGGGTTTGAAAGCCAAAATGTGAGGATGCGGTGGATCCTCTGTGGTGCTCATTCGAAAAAGATCGCTACCATGCGCACCGCGATACTGCGTGTCCGCATGACCAAAGGGCAGCGACTGAAGATCTGCGAACGCAAGCGCGATTTTCCCGTCATGTGGCGCTGCCAACTCAGTGCCTGGGCAAAGGCAGAGTTTCAGTTGAGCCGCCAGCCTAGTACTGCGGCTATCACTGGCATTTTGAAGCGCGAGAACGAGCTCATCCGCGCTGACGAGGTCGACCTCAAGTGCAAGATCAAGGGAAGTGTAGATCGGTGCAACTCGTCGATACTGTGCTTGGCAAGGTACTCGAAATGGAACAGAAAGGATTCGTATCCGGTCGCCTCATCAAGCACATCGCGAAGACAAAGATGGACGAGCTCGACACCCCAGTGGAGCGACGTCCGCTGCTCTCAAATGATTGACTGCACTACTTCCAGCGAGGAGCTCTGCTGAGCTACAAGCGCTGCTCCGGTGAGGCGGACTCGGCTGATGTCGCCGGCCTGGAGCGAGAGCTGCCAGCGCTACAGGCGCTCATTGGATGCTACAATCTGACTGATGTGTACAACCTCGATGAGACGGTGTTCAGCTACAACGCCACGCCGAGAGGATCAATCTGTCGTGACCGCGCCCCGTCCTTGAAAAAGGACAGGGCACGTATCACTGCCGTGTTCTGCGTGAACGCTAGCGGCTCGGACTTCCGCTCGCCGTGGTTCATTGGAACGACCATGAGACAGCGATGCGTCAACCGCGAGTCCAAGCAGCCCAACGCGTCGTGGCGGAACACGGCAGTGTCTGAGAAGGAGCATCCAAAGTGGTTGCACTCGTCTGGGTCGGTCTACATGAACTCCAAGAAAGCGTGGATGAACGCGAAGCTCTTCCAACAGTACTTGAAAGAATTCGATGACGACATTCGCCGCCAAGGAAGACACGTACTGCTGCTCATCGACAATGCGTCGACACACATTTGGGACACCAGCATCTTAGCAAACGTCACCGTCAAGATACTACCGTCCAATACAACGTCGTTCTGCCAGTCGCTCGACCAGACCGTGATGTCGTCGTGGAAGGCTCACGTTCTCGAGCTGAAGGTTCAGTTGTGACACCAGCGCATGAAGACGAGCTTGCCGATCTGCGCGACTTTTCTAACTGCGATGGACTGGAGCATTATGGCCTGGCGTGATCTCACGCCATTGACTGTCCGAAATGGCTGGAAGAAGCTCGTCCCGATTGTGCAGCGTATGGACACCAACTCACTCATCAATTAGATGACCACATTCATTGAATTAAAGCAGTATACTGTGTTGTCTGTACCGAGTCCAATTTCCCTCCCTTTTTTGATACACTCTATTTTCCCAAGTTCAACAGGGGGCCACTATCCTCGAGACCTCCGGTAGCAACTTTCTCCACGATACGTCGGAAGCCCTGTTCCAAGTTCCGATCGATGACTCACTTTTTTTTTGGCTCGGAACGGTCTATTCGAAGAAATGACTAACTCCTTTGCTAACTTATTTATTAGCACTGGTCGAAAAGCGCCAGCAAATGACTAATCTCCTGGGCGCATTGCAGTCAAAACCGAGCCTTGTTCTGTCATCGAAACAGTCAAACAACCTTGTTTTAAAAAAGCGTCGTATTTTGCAATCTGACCGCACTTCATAAAAGGTTCGAGCCACTCTATATGGGAGGTTAAGTCAATAACCTTTTTATCATAGGCCAGCATTTCTTTTATCGAGCCGATTACATTAGCGGAACCGGCCGGTAGTAGTTTTGACCCCCTTTTCAATATGCTCGGTTGGGTCAAAACTACTACCGGGCGGTTCCGCTAATGTACGGCTCGGAAGAATGGCTTTCGGCACCTATAATATCTAAAAGGTTTTTTGTCTGCTGGCATTTCACAAGAGAGAGTTGCATGGGCGCGATGACGGAAAAGCCAGCAGCGATCTCGTGTGCTCGCGCAGCAAGTTGGCTCGCTTGTCTATTTGCTGGATGAGCCACATACGCAAGCACGCTGCACACAGAGAAGAGCGGCACTCGCCCATTTCACACGAGAGAGAAAGTGAAGGGGACTCCACCCATTTCGATCGCGCGATCTTTTTCTTCTACCGTCTGCGCCCGCCATCCGCATTCGCTCGCTGCAGCGCTTCTCCGTTACGAGGCGTCAGGTGACATACACGCTCGCACGAGCAGCGCTTCGACCGGCTGGAAAACACCGAGGAGCCGTTCGCTCACTCGCTCGCTTCGACGTCCGCGCTCACCCGCGCCTGCAGAAGAACGATCCACGCGCACGCGAGGCGTTGCCGTGACCGCAGGTTCACTCGTGCGCGCTTTCCCACCACCATCCGCGGCCCGCAGATCCGATCCACACGCGATCCAATCCACAGGTTGGCTGACGCGGCCTGCGACAACAGAAAGCTTCCACGCAACACGCAAGGCTTGCGCGGCCCGAGTGACATTCAATTGTTCCCTTCCGCTTGCTTGCTTGTGTCGCTTGCTTGTGTTCCATCCGCACCACCAGGTAAGTAAGTGTCCGTCCAACTGACTACCTCTTTCTGAGCCTGTTGTTCCATCGGCATGCTCGACTTCCCGCTGCACGAGGGGTTCTTCCCGCAGATCGCGCTGGGCGCGGACGAGCTCCGGTACTACAAGCGCCTGGGCAAGGAGCGCGTGGCGCAGCTCATCCGCGTGATCGAGGACGCCGACTGCGCCTACAAGTGGACGGACGTCAAGCGGTCTGCAGGTGGCGGCCACAAGAGCGGTGTCCTCTATGGTTATGGCTTGGCGTCCGCAACCACGATCTGCCAGAAGGCGCAGTTTCTGGACTTCCACCCGGGCAACAAGGAGGCCGTGGCATCCACGCTGCTCAAGGCGAGCGTGCAGATCTCGGACGTGCGCGTGGAGGAGATCCTGAGCGTCGTGGCCAAGAGCAAGACCAAGGATTTCCGCAAGACGAGCAAGTACGTCCACGGCGCGTCCTTCGTGGACGGCCGTACGCTCTTCGCGTTCCCGTCGTCGTCAAGCGGTGGGCGTGTGCGGCCGGCGTACAACTACCGCGCGATCAAATGGCATGTGATGAAGAGCAAGCAGCAGCAGCAGCGCAAGACCGCCGCCAATGACGCCAAGTCGCTCGACTTCGCGTATCTCGAATACGCCGGCAAGCGCAAGCCGCCGCCCGGCTCGCACGTCGTGGGCTTCTGCGTTCAGGAGTCCATCACGCGCGAGCGCGAGATCCCGACGCTCGAGAGTTTCGGCATCGCGCGGGGGTACCTCTCGCGCGCGGGCATCGTGGTCTCGCGCACGCACCAGGCCAACGTGCTCAAGGTGACCGCCATTTGCCAGGTGGACGGTGACCTGAACCCGGTCATGCGGTCCGTGCTCGAGGAGCTCATGCAGGAAAGCGTGTGCGCCGTGCAGCGCGTGCGCGGACTGCTTGAGAGACAGCGCGTGAGCAGCCTGCGCTTCGTGGAGCAGTGGCAATGGGTGTCCAACGCGGACCGCAAGGCTTGCGCCGTGTGTCTGCGCGGCTTCTACTTTCACCGCAAGCACCACTGCCGCACGTGCGGCGAGGTCGTGTGCTCCAGTTGCGCGCCTCTACGCGAACTGGAGGAGCCCATCTTTGACATCACGCAGCTGCGCGTCTGCTCCGTGTGCATGGCCAGCGCGAGCGCCAACTTCAGCACGCACCACCTGTCAGCGGCCGTGAACACGTCCGGGAACCAGGACTCGTCCACGTCCAACGGGGACACGGAGTCGTACATCCGAGGCCTGCGCAGTCCGCAACACAACTCGTACGAGGACATGATGTTCCAGATGCGCGAGTCCAAGGACCGCGACCGCCGAGGCAGCGACGCGGCCCAGATGGTGCTGGAAGGTGTGGCCGCTCCGCTAAAGGAGCGGCGTCCGTCGGCCCAGCTGCAGCCACAAGTCCAACAACCACTCAAGTACCGAGACGTGAAACCGCAGGAGAAGATGCAGGCGCTCACGAACGTCGTGAGCCACATCCGCGACATTCGCGACACGATCAACATCAGCATCTCCGAGGTGGACTTTGACGCGGACGAGGACGCGGCCAATGGGGACGGCCACCTCGCGGACGACGAGATCTTCAACGACGTGCGCACGCGCATGCACAAGATCCGCGAGACGCTCGAGTCGTCGGTGCACAACTTTGACGCGGCGCTGGCCAACGCCACGCACGCGCCCGTGTACCCCCGCAAACGCAGTGCTCGAAAGGTCGGCCCCAAGAGCCACAACAATGAGGACAGTGCAGACGATGATAAAGGACCAGAGGGACAGCATGGCGTCCGCGGGTTGACCAAGTCGTCCGACGATAGCGGGAACGAGGACAATGTCATGACACCAGAGGAGTTCGCGTCCGTGGCGCGGATCACGTTTGCGGCCGCGCGGGCGACCAAGCAGGCTGGCGAAGCATTCCTGTCGTCCTGCGGCTCGGACGTCGTGCGTCTCTCAGATGTAGACGATGCGTCCGTGCGGACACCCGACAGTTTCGGAACTGGCTATAGCGACGGCAGCCAGGATCCGTACGCGTCGTCCAACTACGAGCGCGTCATGGCCTCGTACAAGGACGAGGGGGACGATGGTCTTAAGCAGCCGTCTTACAACAGTAACCAGCACTCGCCGCCCGTCCCACTCAGGCGGAAGAAGTCGATCAACGTGAACCCGTCGTCCACGCGGCGCGCGAGCGAGATCTTCCAGCTTGAGCGCAAGATCGAGGAGCTCCAGCACAGCCTGGAGGACGCGCAGCGCAAGCTCTCGGTCTTTGAGATCGAAGAACCGGATCCAGAGCAGAAAGGCCCGTTGGAGGTCGTGTACGAGGAGTCGGCCCAAGTGGAGATCGAGAGCGTCTTTGAGGTCTTTGGCGACCGGAGTGACTTGAGTAGCAATGCTGCTGGTGGTGGCGGACGAGAAGCGGTCACGATCCGACCTTCGTTGTCGAGTGATAAATTGGTGACCACGTACGACCTCGTGACCGAGTTGCGCGGCGTGATGAACTCGAGTGAGATGACCAAGCCCACGGGCCGTCGGTCGTTCATCAAACCCCCATCCCCGCCGCTGGAGCACCACCACTACCACCAACAGCAGCGCCAGAGTCTGCCGTCCTTCGGCGCCGGGTCCATCATGCCGTCGCCCATCCCAAGGAGAAAAGGTACGAGCCCGTCGCCGACAGGGTCATTGGACAGCCACATCAAGGCTAAGCATGCGGACATGATGGACAACACGGCGTCATCGTCCGCTTCGGGACCGCAGGGCCACAGCTTCACATCCTCTAACGGTGTCCTGGTCGGTAGTAACGTGAACGCCGACACGAGCCTTGAGTCAGCGCGGTACCAGCACCTCATGGGCTCGGCTCAGATGCTCCTCGGTGGCGACGACGACGATGACGACGACGATGACGACGATTCGTCCGACGAACAGGATGACGAGGACGACCAGTTCGTGATGATGGGCACCCTCGAAGAACCAAAGCTGCGTTTGCGACCGGCGGAGTTCGTGGAGCCGCCGTTCTTCACCAAGAGCGAGCTGGAGCCACCCGAGTCGCCTGAGTCGTCCGAGATGAAGCATCGACCTGGCGGCAATGGAGAGCGCCGACACACTGGCGGTGAGCGTCGTGACGAGAGCGAGGAGCTTCGTAAGCTAATGGAGGGGCTCAGCCGTCCGCGCAGCAACTCAGTGCCCTTTGGCTCCTCGAACCAACTGGGCGGCGCGCCAACGTCAGACGAGAAGCACGAGAAGCCCGCGTGGAGCGACAACGTGCCGAACCGCGCGCAGAACTCGTACCACATCGAGCAGACGCTGCGCGAGGTGCGCAGCTGCTTGTCGTCGTTCCTAGTCGAGTGTCCGTCGGGCCGCGAGCGCGAGCGTAAGCTCAGCTCGATCTTCAAAGTGCTGCGCTCGTTGCACCGCGAGGGTGTTCGCTCCAAGTTCCGCACTTTGAACCACGACGACATCCGGTACGTCAAGGTGCTCAAGGAGACACCCAGCATCATCCGGTTGCTCAAGCTCGCCGGGTACGTGTCGCTGCCGCAGAAGCTCACGATGCGCCGCGTGGACCAGCCGTACATCGGCGTGATCCTGCGCGAGATCCAGGCCGACCTCAAGCACTGAGCGTAGGTGCTGAGAGCTGGGTTTGTTTTTTATTTAAGAGCCGACAAGCGGTGGTGGTCACGGTGGTGAAGTAAGAAGAGGTGAGGGGATACAATGAGAGAGGAATAGAGTAGAAAAGCAGGATCAAAGTTTTTCTTCTTTTTAATTAGAAATGTGAGCAAATACAGTAGAGAGAGAGAAAGAGAGGCGGCAAGCTTCAGGTGGAAGTTGGAGGTGGTGGGCTCCGGTGGTGATGGTGCGTTGGGTTTCCATTGCGACCTTCTAAACGCCAAGCCTGTGTGGCGATGCATTGCAAGAATGAATGGGATCGCTGAGGGCCTCTATGCAGACTTGTCGATGAACGCCTTGATCTTCTCCAGCATGTCGCTCTTCACGGACTCGGGGACGGATTCTGCGTTTAGTAGACAGACAGTCAGAGTGCACATATTCGCATGAGTGTGAGTGAAGCCCAAGCTACCAACCACACAGCTGCTGGCTCAGCTCACGTACCTTTGCCTTTGGGCGTGATCTCCTCCACGAGGTCCTCCACGGTCACCTGGTCGATACCCTTGTTGCGGATCACCTCTGTTTGCATCCAAGCGAAAGTCAACAAGAGCAATGTGTCACAACACGCACGTCCACACAACAACCAACACACACAAGCAAACAGCCACACGAGCGTACCTTTGCAGTGCTTCTTCATCTCGTCCCGCCAGCCGCACTCGATGAGCTTCTGGCGCAGCAGCTCTTTCAGGCGCTCCTTCTCGCCGCTCTCCACGAGCTTCCGGCTGATGCGCTCCTTCACCTGCTCGTCGCGGCGCGAGCGGTCGGCGAACGTCCTGCACGCAGCATTCATTGCAGCGTTCGCACATCAGACATACAAGCTTGCATTCAGAGGTACTGTTGCGGTCCGCTAATGGATGCACTATGTATGCACGGACGGCACAGTACGCGCGTCATGCATGCGTGGCGACGTAACTCACTCTTCCATGTCGCTCGCTTGCAGCTCGAGCTTGATGGCGCAGCTGAATAGCCGGATGATAACTTATCAGCTCTAAGTGCGTACAATTAAGTGCGGAAAATATACGTAACTTGCATTCACTATAGCTATCCTACGTTACGGATTCCAATTGCTGGGCCAAAACCATACCCAAAGAGTAGAATCAGATGTTATCCAACTTCCTTGTTCCGGATGGTTCACATATATTTTACGTTTAGGGAGATAAAACAAAACTGACCCTAATTTATCTGTCTAGAATCCTAGTTTTGCACATTCTTTTGATTGGTAAAACCCTTTTTAAAACAGCTTGCGTTGAGTATACTTTTTTGAATTGGTTCATGACATTTGGTTTCGTCACATGTCATGAACGGTCTTAAGATATAATTAAAATGCATCTCGTACTGGCTACCACCACCGACCTACGGACCTGCGACACGGTTTCAGCTCAGCAACTGGTGGTGAAATGAGATTTTGACACCTCATTCGCCACCGACGCGTCCTCACTTTTGCCGGGTTGACCACACTTGAGATTCGACTCCCACTGGCTCACGATCTTGGAGAACTGGAACGTGCGCTGGTCACGGCGCTCAAGCTCACCTGGTTGCTCTTGAGCACCGAGAGCTCGTACCAGATGAAGTGCTGGCACGGAAGCTGGTAGAACTCGTAGAACTCGCAGTCGCAGCCTCTGCAGTCGCGCTGCACCACGTGACTCTTGCGTTGTAAGCTATCAAGGCTGCTACTCTCTGAACTGATGAAGAACGAAGGCGATAGATTGACCAGTCTCGCGTCTCTATCCAGATCGTCGTTCTCGTCGCGTTTCATCGACTCACTCTTGTAGTAAGAGCTGTTCCGAGCGCTCGACAATCGCGTCTCGAGCTCCCTAATGCGGTCCGAGTGCGCTCGACAGCGGCGCTAGAGGTTCGTCGCGCTTTTTTGATCGTTCGGAAGGCTCGGGTTTCCGCTCGTTACGGCACGCAAACTGCGCGAGCCAGACTCGGATCTCTCTTAAGTGACGTCGCCGCTGCTCGTGACACTTGAGCAGCTCCTGCTCGATCAGCACGGCAATGACACATTGCTCCTTCTCAGCCAACGATTGCTGCTGGTGCTGAACTAGCTGGTCATCACCCCTGAGCTGAAATCGGCCCATGAACGGCTCGACATTGTCGTGGTGGTCATAGATGTATGGATACGTGACCACACTAGCCAGCAACCAAGTCTCGAATAGCAATTCTCCCAGAAATTGGCTCTCGAGCGACTTGCACCCGACGTGGCTGAGCAGGTGGCCGCGCACGCGCATGCCGTAAGCATCTCAGCCATCACGGGCGCGAAGCTGTGCGCGTCCTGAGCGTCGCCGTCGTCCAGAAGCTGTCGACTGAGCACGCAACGAGGGATCTGGTCGCTCTCAAGGACTCTAGAGTCCACCACAAGTTCGCAACAAGGCACGGATATGACGAGCTGTCAGTGTTGGTAGGTTGGTGGGACCAAAGCCACAAGAGCTGTTTTGAGTTGATACGTACTTATTGTCGAGTGGCGCCTGAATGGTTTGCGCCGATGGGAAATGCACAATGAGCTGCGCTCGTCCGTCACTGCTGACCAGGACCGACGAGTTGAAGATCTGTGGCAGCAGTGGTCACAAAGAGCATGTGTGCGATTCGGTTGAGCCGCCCAGCACTCCGCTCAAGTATGTATCAGTATCCCACAGAAATGAACGAACACATACGCCTCCAATGGCGGCGCCCGACTGCACAAGCAAAGCACACGAGCGCACAGCTCAGTGTCATCCCAGCAGATTCGTAAGTTATGCCAAAACGCAAGGCACACGACCACACTCCATGGGAGAGCGCCCAGCGCACTCACGACGCCTCGGATGGAGTTGCTCGACAAGTTGGCGCGACATTTGGAAAAGAATCCATCTGGTTCTCCACGTGCGTCTCGTTGTGCTGTTGTGGGCTTGTGGTCTCCACAACCACACCACAGCCACACCACAACCACACCACAGACGCGAGAAAACAACCGCAAGCAAGCGCAAAGCAAAGCAAGCAAGTGCAGAGGTCATCCGCAGCACAACGTCCGCGATCCGCGAGAGACCGCCGCACCGCATCCCGTCAGAGAGCGAGAGAGAAAGAAAGAGCTGCGCTTCAGATCAGTCGGTGCACCGACGGTCCGTCCCCCAGTGCGTGTACGACCGATCGATCGTCCATCGGCCCACAGTCCGCAGTCCCCCATCGGCCGCGCGTTCTTTTCTTTTCGAGCCGTACGCCCATACGAAGAGGAGGAAGGAGAAGAGCAAACCCCGACGACCACACCACACACGCGCGGCGGCACAACAACGGACGACAAACACAAACCAACAACAACAGTAAGACTTGTTGGTTGTTTGTTGTTGTTGCGCCTGTTTGTTGTCGTTTGAGCAGCAAGTCTCCTCCGAATATCATACAACGAACGTGACTGCGACTGCATTCCGCTGACAGCTCGCGATTGCACAGGTGACGCACTCATTCCCCCATTCGCGGCGTCCGCAGTAGACCACCGTTCCCCCCTCGCTTGTTGAACCCGTAGGCAAGTTGGCGTTCCAGGTCCAGCTCCGATCCCCCTCAACAAACACGATTGCGTCCGCGTCCCCCGTGTTTCTACGCTCGCCGTCCGCATTGTCCACACATTCAACGGTTTCGTCCACATCCACGGCCGCATCCACATCTGCAGTCTCCGCGAGCAAGAAGCGCAAGCGAGAGAGCAGTAGTAGCAGCGCGACCGGATCCCCCGCGTCCACGATCCTCTCGCCAGCACGACTGGCCACACCATCCCCGCCAGCCGCGGCCATCACGGTCACCGCAACGACAGCCACGACGCTTCACATTGGCGTGGATATGCCGCTGCGCGAGCCATCCCCGCCGCTGAGGCTCTCGTTCTCCATGGCCATGGGTCCTCAGCCATCCTCGTCCATATCCTCATCTCCGTCCAAGGACGCGTCCGCGGCGTCCACGATCCTCGACCAGTGCCTGCAGCTGCCCAAGCTCAACCTCGGCAGCTGCAGCGCGCGCAGCAGCGCGACCCGTCCCAAGTTCCTCGACCTCATTGAACCGCTGCGGCACCCGTTCACGACGCGGCCCGCGTGGTGCCTTCAGCTGGAGACCCACACGCGGCCGCGTGCGGTCACGCTGCTGGACGTCTACAAAAACCACGAATTTCTCACCACGGTACGTTTCTCCTTGCGTGCTGCTTGCTTGCTTCGGTTGTTGTAATGGTGGCGTAATGGTCCGCCCGCACAAGTTGTGTACTTATGTATTGTTTGTGTGTATGTATGTTGTTGTTGTTGTTGCGAACGAATGAGCAGCACACGGTGTATCAGAAGAGCATGTATTTAATAGGTCGCACGGCTGGCATGTGCGACATCGTGCTAAGCCACTGCTCAATCTCCAGGTGCGTATCTGTCTTTTGCCTCTTAGGGGATCCACTTGCGTGTAGCTCATCGCAAGTTGTGTCCTTATTCTTCTGTTTATAGATTGCACGCCGCGCTCATGCACCATGAAGACGGTGTGAGCGTATACTTAATTGATTTGGGCTCGGCGCACGGCACGTTCGTCGACGGCCTGCGTCTCAAACAGTTGCAGCCGACGCTGCTCGTCCACGGCTCCCAGCTCCGGTACGCTTTTGGACCATGTCTGTCGTCATCTGTTTCGTCTTTGAGATGTACTTACTTGACTATTTGACTGTCCTTATGCAGGTTTGGCGCCTCTTCCCGCTCGTATACGTTCAAGGCGTTCGACTCGCGCGAGCAGATCGCTGAAATTGTGAAGGCGCAGGTGGGTCTGGACGAGGAGGAGCTCGCACTCAACCACAACACGCTGCTCAACCGCGCGATCTCGTACCGCCTCGAGCTCTCACCCAACATGCAGAACGACGACCCTATGGCGTACCCATCGGTCAATAATCACAATCCACAAAACGAGGACCAGCCGCCGCCACAGGGCCACCAGCGACGGAGCAGCACGGACGAGCTGTCGTTCTCGCTGGCCGCGTTTCGCCACGACGAACCCGCGCGTAAGCGCTCGCGCGGCCAGTCGGGCAACTCGCAGGGCTCGTCCGACAACTCGATGGGCGACGCGTCGAGCAGCATGACGGGGCTGGACACGCTCTTAGACGACGCGGACGTGGACGTGTGTATACCTAAGACAGTGCACTTCACGACCCAACCGCCCATGGAGATCCCGCCCGCGAGTCCACTGCCGCCGTCCCCAGCCGCAGATACTGGTAACGCATGGAGCGCCTCGATCGAGACCAGCACCACTGGCGATATCTCCGCTGGTGCTGCGACGCCGAGCCTTCGTTCGAACCTCGGCGGCCTGACGACCCTCACGATCCCGACTCCGCAGGATGCGCGCAGCTGAAGAGGCAGGCAGGCGGCGGTGGTGTTTAAAATGGTATGGTGTTCAAGAAGACGGAGAGTGTGTATGTATGTGTGTGTGGAAAATGGAGGAGACCTCGTGGGCGAGTGAGTGTACGAGTAGATCAGCAGGAGAGAGCGAAATGGGTGGTGGGCAGACGGTCGAGGCAGTAATTTAAAAGAGTAGCGAGAAGAGAGCGCGCATTGTGAATCAAAGACAGAATTGTGAACGCTGTGGTGGAACAACGAACACAGGAGGACGAGAGCGAGGTTCAGGTTCATGCGTGGGGTATGTATCAACAACTCATGCAACTTGACGAGTCATGATGTGCGTGTCGTGTTGTGACGTGGTGTTGCAGCAATGGGAGCGGAGGACTAGGTGAGTGTCGTCACGACGGGTTGACCCAGAGCTCAACGAGCCAACAAAGAGCTCCGAGGGGAAAACTAAAGCGCTCCTCCGCGCTGATGAAAGGCGACAATCAGACGGCCGCCACAGTCCCTAGCATCACGAGCGCTCGTGATGCTTTGACAATCTGGATGTGGATGGCCATCAATCAGTGAGCTGACTCGCCTCAAGCACAGACCAAAAGTCAAGCGGTCGGAAAGTTTTTCAATGCAGTTTGTATTGTTTGTAGCTTCGTAAAAGGATCATCACACGCAATAGGAAAGAAAACCAAATTCTAACAAACTCGTCACCTTCCTTCTCGTCAAGTCTCTCTACGGCAGGCCGCCGGCGGGGGACTCGTAGACCTGGTAGTTGGAGTGCGACTTGCCGCGCGAGCGGCTCAGGTTGCGACTACGCGCGCTGCCGGGGGTCCTCGCACTGCGGCGCGTCTGGCGCGTGCGACGGATACGTGCGCGCTCGGCCTCCATCTCAGCCTTGGTGCACAACATGCCGTTCTTCTGCGTGCCGACACCGAAGAGCAGCAACAGCACGACGACGCAGCAGCCCGCGAGCGTGTACAAATAAATGTACTGCTTGCTGGCGTAGCTCGTGCTCACGCGGATGAAGAGCGAGAAGACCGGGATGAGGAAGAAGAGCATGAAGAAGAAGTTCGTGTAGAATGCGCGCTGGCTCGTGCGGAAGAAGCCGACGCTCGAGACCCAGAGCACCGAGGTAATGCCCAGACCCGCGAAGAAGTAGAGCAGCAGCCCCACAATGCGCAACATGAGGTACTCGGACTCGTCCTTCCACGTGTCCGTGTTCGAGTTCACGCCCAGGATCGCCACAAGCGCCGCGATCGGGATGAGTGTGCAGAAGAGGATGCGCCGATGGTCCACGCGGTCCATGAAGAAGAACGAGAAGAGCGCGCCCAGGAACTGTAGCGCCACGCAGTTCACAAACATGTACTGCGCGTTCTCGATCGTGCTGAACTTACCCGACATGTACATATTGAGCGCGCCCAGGAAGAGACCCGACACGAGCATCAGGAAGAAGCTCAGCAGGAACTTGAACGCGGTGCCGGCACCATCAGCCGCTGCGCCTTCACGAGAATCGCCAGCCGCTTCTTCCTCACGAATCATCTTGAGCTCCTCGGACACGCCCTCCTTGCGACGCAGCACAGCCAGGCAGCGCTCGCACGCTTCGAGGCCTTCGCGCAGGTACACCCAGTACGGGCTCTCCGGGAAGATGTACACCGCAGGCGTGACGATCGACAGGATCACGGTCGCCACGAACACCTGCCAGACCCAGCCGACCGAGTTCGTCGACGACGAGAACCACGCGCACGCGAGCACGCCCAGGATGAAGCCGAGACCGAGCAGCAGCAGTGCCTTGCCACGCATGTCACGCGTCGCGATCTCGTAAATGTACATCGCGAGCGTTGGCAAAAGGAGACCGACAGCGCAGCCCAAGAGACCCACGCCAGGGAACAGGAAGCTCTCGCCCGAGGTCTGCACCGCGCTCACGGACACCATGCCGAGCATCGCGAGCACGCCGCCGCAGATGATCGACAGACGACGGCCAATGAAGAAGTTGGTGATGCCCGCGATGAACGTACCACCCACGCAAGCAAAATAGAAGACGTACGTGGTCGTGCCGTCACCCGCCTTGCCGTCCAGGAGATCGTAGGTCGTGACATAGCTGATGAAACCGGGGGTAGACTCGAGCGTCGTGAAAAGGTGGAAGAGCCAGCCGCAGCCTGTGCCACCCAGGATGCCCATGAACGCCGCGAGCGAGAACGCGTACTGCGACGAGGCCGAGACAACCTCCGAGAAGCCCTTGTTGTACATCATGCGCGTCTGGATGATGTTGAGGAACGGGATGCCCGACATGAGCAACAGCGGGATGATCATCGTCACGCAGAACACAAAGTCGAAGAGGAACGCGAGCTGCTGGAACGCGACCACGGACGCGATCGACGAGTTATGGAAGCTCCACATGCGCAGCATCTCGTTCACGCCGTACAGACCGCCCATGTAGCCGAAGAAGAGCGCCAGTGACGACTGCAGCGTCGCGTCCATCACCACGCGCGCCACCACAAAGTACGCCACTAGGCACGCGATGATGCACGACAGGTACAGGCTTGCACGCACGGGTGACGACACGCTCGCCATGCTCTTGCCGGTCACACCAATGATGCCCAACACAATCACCGTGGCGACCACGGCACCCAGCACCAGCGCCACGGCCGTCATGTTCCACTTGAGTGTGATCACGTACCACATGAGCAAGAAGTGGCGACTCTCGCGCAAAAGCACCGTGAAGCGCGCGATCGGCTTCGTGTTGTGGTACAGACTCAGTTCGCCCTTCCACCACTTGATCCAGCCGCCGCACATGGGCTGGTCCTCGTCCATGAACGACTCATCCGCGTACATCCAGACGGTCCAGGCCTTGATGTCGGCTTTTGTCTTCTCCCAATCCAGTCCGTCCGTGTTGAAAATGTACGGTGACATGAGCCAGAGCACCGAGATGACCCAGATCGCAAATGTCTGCACGCCAAAGCCCTGCGAGGTCTCGCAGAAGTCGCTCGATAGTCTCTCGGTCACGGGGACGTCGCGCTTACAGATGTTGAACGAGCCGAACGTCAGGTACACGAGACAGAGGCCCACAAGCTCGAACGCCTTGCGGTAGTGGCTGTTCGCGTACGCCTTGTAGAGTAGCACGAAGGTCTCGCGCGTGATCTTGAATCCACGACCGGTCGCCTTGTACTGCGCCTCACCGTGCAGCAGGTTGTTGTCAAAGTAGTGCATCGTCGTACCGACCTGGAAAATGAAGAACGCCGGGCCGCCCGTGATGATCATCTCGATGAGTTGCACGAGGCCGCGGCGGATACCCATCTCACCAAAGTACACGGCGATGAGCGGCAGCGAGAGGAAGAGGCCTGCCTGGATGTAGTACTGCGTGTTGATAACCGCGTCAACGTCGTGGTAGACGCGATCGATAAAGTCCAGGTCCTCGTTCAGGTTGATGATGTCCTGCGACTGCATCTTGTAGATCACCTGCTGCTGCACGCCCGCGAGCGCCATGTACACCTTGCTGTACATGTACACAAACGTGGTCACGATTGTCATCCACGTGGCGAAGTAGAAGCCCGTGTGCGAGTAGTACATCGAGTTGAGGCGGAAGAAGTCGAGGAACTGGCCCATGCGGTGCGCCTCACGCGCCAAAGACGTCTCACCGGCGCCGTTCGCGAGCTTGCCTTCAAACATCGAAATCTGCGAGAGCGCGACATCACGGCCCTTGCCACACTGCATGAACTCCACGTGCGTCACGACACCGCCACGCAGCGTCGAGTTGAAGCCGGCAAACACATCCTCCGACAGGTTGATGCCCTTGCTCGCCTTCGAGACACCGCCGCGTGTGAGCGCAATAACCTTGTCGAATACGTCCGGGTGGCCATAATGCATGCGCACGTACAGCGGGTCGGCCAGCACGCGCTGCGAGAGCGTCACGAACACGAGCTCCTGCCACGTCTTGAACTTAGCGAGCGACGACGCGTTGCCAGTGAAAATGTGCTCACGCATACCGATGATGGACACGGGTTTCTTCGACGGGTGGAGGTCCGCGGTGCGTAGCATCTGCGGCATCTTGAGACACTCCTCAAAGTAGTGCTGCTGGTTCATGTCAATCGTCTGCACGAACTCGCCGCGCGTGAACTGCAGGGCGTTATTCTGGTTCTCGGGCTTGCCTTCGCCGACGATCGGGTCGCCGGGAAGCTGGTAGCGGTACACTTCACAGATGTCGCCGTTCTCGCTCTTGATGAGCACGGACTCGAAGCTCTTCACGTTGTTCTCGTGCACGATCGTGTCCACGTAGGCAACACGCAGGTTCGGATACTCCTGCAGCAGGTAGTCAATGTCGTCGGCCTGCTGCTTGTTCTCGGCGCGGTGCTTGCCGTACACCTGACAGGCGCAGATGTACGAGAACTTGAGACGCACCATGTCCTGGAGCTGGGTCTGCTTCTGCTCGGCGCTCTTGCCTGGGCTCGAACCAATCTCTAGCCAGTGGAGGATCTTGATCGCGTCTTCGTACATCATCATGCCCTGCACCGTGCGTGCGAGCGTCTGGCCGCGGTAGGACGCCCAGAGACGGATATCGAGCGGGAACTGCTTCTGGGCCTCTTCCGGGGAGCTCACATCCATACGTTCCAAGAAGTTGAGCCACTCTTCTTCGTGGATCTTCGTCAGGTACTTGAGGATCGTCAGGTTCTTGCCGTCCTCCTCGACCTTCTCGAAGATCGGGTGGTTCACCAAAGGGTTGTTCAGGTCCTCGAGGGAGAAGAGCACGGTCTCGGCGTAGAACGGCGTGACGACCGAGAACGACCGCATCTCCTTGATCGACTGCAGCTGCGGGATGTCCATCACGAGCGACTTCATGAAGAAGCCTAGGCGGCGCTGGGCCTCCGTGCAGCGCGGCATGGCCTCCGCACGCTCGAGTGACAACAACAGGCACGCGCGCGTGGCTGCGCCCATGGAGCTGTCATTGCAGAACAGATTCACAAGCCCACGCGACGCAAACAGGTAGCCGTTCGAGCTCGAGCAGAACTTCGAGTTGGCGAACTTGCGCTGCAGCGCTGGGTCGACGCAAAACGCCTGGAGAGTGTTCAAGAACACCTCCATCTTGCTCACAAAGTTGCGCACGACACCCATGGTGTGCACGCGCGCGCCGGGCATGTGCTGAGACTGCACCTCTGGGTCCGGGAGCTCTAGGATCTCCTCCAGCAGGTCCACAACCGCGGCGCGAAGACGCACGAGTTCGCGCACGTTGAACGACTTCATGAAGCCACCTGCTGACGCAATGTCCTCAATCATACGGAAGCCCTCGAGCACGTCAGCGTCATCGTTGCCAAAGAGCGACGTGAGCACGTAGAAGCTCGCGGTGTAGAAGCTGCGCAACGCCGAGAGGCAGTCGCTCTCGACCAAAGCAACGCGCAGCTGGGACTCGCCCTTGCCTTCCTTCGCCGTCTTGATCGTCAGGTTCATGGCCTCGCCCAGCTTGCCCGCGGACAGGAAGACCGGTTCGAAGACCTCGCCGTTGCTACGGATGTCGTACTGAAGGATCGCGGCCTCCTTGTCGTCCAGCAGGTCGCCCTCGCGGAACGAGTTCACGATCTCGTTCCAGACCACGACGAAGCGCAGCATCATCTGCGACTCATAGGCCGCGGCCAATGCACTGGGACGGGACGAGTCGTTGCCGTTCGCGGAGGCATCACTGGCACGTGCCAAAGTCGTCACAACCTTCTGGTCGAAGAGCTGCGGCGCCACGCGGAAGGCCTTGGACATCTCCTTCACACCGCGGATCTCACCAGTTTTCATGAGCACGCCCTTGAACGCACCCAGCAGCGCCTGGAAGATCGTGAAGTAGATCTGCGTGTCGTACTGGAAGATGAACACCACGGGCAGCCACAACGAGAAGATCACGCCCATGTTGTGGAACGACACGAGCGAGCTCTGGTAGTCGAGTTTCATCGTGTAGATCGCGAGCGACGGTAGCATGAGCGGGCGCACGAGGATGAAATACGAGACGATCGCCTTGAGCGCCCAGAGAAAGAGCCAGAATGAGATGTACTTGACCTTGTAGGCCATGGGCGGCGCCAGGTTGCGCCCCACGTAGCAGCTCTCACCTTCGCGAACAAACTTGGCCGCAAAGGTACCCGAGATGAGCTGCGGCGAGAACGCCTGCACCAGCAACACGAGCAGCCCCGGGATGAAGAAGCCGCCGCAGATCGGCCAGAACTGGTCCAGCAGCGCCGTGTCGCGCACCTCGTTGAGCGGCACGAAGATCATGAAGCCGAAGAGCACGGTGAAGCCGCCGTTCCAAAGCATGCGCACGACGAGCGCCGAGCCGTAGGTGAGCGAGCGCGAGGACGACGCCGATTTTTCTTTTGCGATGAGCAGGTGCCAGCCGTGACAGGCCTCCAGCACGCACTTGAGCATGGCCAGCACGGCGTGCGAGAACGGGATGGCGGCCACCGCGAGCTTGAGGTCCCGGGTCGTGTAGGGCTTGACTACTTCACCGATTTTACCGAACTGGACAAAGCCGCTCTTGCCGCCGTCGGGCGAGATCGTGACCGCGAACGCAAGTACCACGAGCAGGATCATGAACATGAGGTTGAACTGGAAGATACGGTAGTAGTTGAGCACGAGCGTGAAGATACTGCGATGCTCGTAGAACGTCTTGCCGTGGTTGTGCGAGAGCTCGTGGCCCACGTGCGTGATGTCAATGCTCAGGCAGTGCTGTTTCCAAAAGTACTCGTTGATGTCGTCGTAATTACGGATCTGGACATGCTCGAGCGGCTTCTTGAGTTTGTTGCGGCGCTGCATGTTGCTGCACTCGCTCCAGATCGGGCGCACGACGGCGTCCAGGTACCAGCCCTCGGGCTTGCGGTCCTGGGCCTGCGGGTCCGCGTTCACAAGCGTCATCATTTGGTGGTAGAGGTAACAGAGGCACTCGGGCATGTGGCGCAGGTTCGCGGCCTCACCCCAGATGAGAAAGTAGAGCATTAAGTCCATGTGCTTCGGGGCCGTGATCCGACTGGTCCCCAGTCCACGGAAGCTTACGGGCTGCGTACTCAAAAACTTGCACCAGTCGTTGTAGTTGCCAAATAATTTGTGGTGCAGCTCGTCGATGTGCGCGGCCGGGGCGTCCGACGGCCGCGCGCGGGCCTTACCGTTGGCCAGCAGCAGCAGTACGTGCTCGCGCTGGTTGGCCACGGAGCCTTCCTGGAAGCCGAACTTGACGCGCAGCAACTCGGCGCAGGCGTCGATGGACGCTTCCTCGTCGTCCGCGCCGCCGTGGTGGCTTTTATCGCTCATTGATCCGAGGGACTTGCCGGAGAGCGGCGGTTGGGCCACGTCCAGCGACGTGAGCCGCGTGCTGAAGCGCTCCGTGCGCTCCGACTTGTTGCGACGCCGGTCCGCGTCCAGCTCAAAGTAGTTGGAGCTCGCGCGCCTGCGCAACTCGGTGAAGCCGCCATGGCCGGATCCGTGCGACTCATTCTGCGCGCGGGTCGCCATGCTTGCCTGGAGTTGCTCGTTTCACTTGATTGCTTGGACTTGGGTATGTGGATCTTGCGAGTCTACGGAATCAGGAAAGAACAACCACACAAGCGCAGCGAATCGAGAGAGACACGCGCACGCGAGGCAGCCGCTTACTTGCTTTGGAGCCGACTCGACGGACGGATTCTGTGTGCGACTGCTGCTGGGAATGGGGTATCGATTGATGGATCGACCGGTCGGTCCCGACGGAGAAGGCGCTTGCTTGCTGTCTTGTCCGCGGGCGGGGATCCGTTTCCTTTCTCCCTACTTGCGTTCTTGTCGTTGTTTCGGGCAACGGGGTCGAGCGCAAGAGATGGAAACTGAACGGCGTTGTTGGCTTGCGAACTCGCTCGCTCGCTTGTTTGCTTGGGCGTGGGAGAGAGGGATTGGAGGAAAATAAATAGTCAGCCTCTATTTTGTCTACCTTTCCGTGCTTACTGTGGGTAGCGACCGGAGAGGTGATTACGTACCCGTCAAATCTGCTTTAGCGATACATACAACAAACAACTGGGAAGATATTCCAAAGCAGCCTCCGTAAATAGTTCTTACGCTGAAAGTGTATATAAATCAGGTGATCGCTAGTTACGTGAAATACTGCACCCGCGATCCAAGCCAGTCCCACAGTCCCGTCGTGTGGCTCTTTTCCTTCCCCAAACGGCAGCTATCAAAAAGTCGTGCGCGCGTCAACGAAAAACGAAAGAAAGACCTGAGCATAGATAGCTTAACAGATCTGTTTGTTTCTTGCTGTGTGCGCAAAAAGCTTCTTGCTTGCTCTCTGCCCACCATACCGCAATGCCCACCACCACCACACTCGCCTCGGTCTATCCATTTATCAAAATCCCCTCACGAGATGCACGCACACAGCGTGCCAGCGGTCGTTCGTGGCCGTCTTTCTGTCTCTGTGCAAAGACCAGCAGGCCGACCGTCTGCTAGCAAACGTCAGCTTGTTGTGAGCTTGAGTGGAAAGAAATCTTGTCAAATGTATGCAAGTATCCAGCGACGAAGCAAAATATCTTGCTGTCGTTCACAAGTGGATCCAAAATTTTGCATTCTTGCATTTTTGGAGCTCTATGCATTTGTCGCAAGTTGATTTTGCACTGTGTGTCGCTTGCTCACTGGATATCATCACCAGTATCATCACCACCAAACCACACAGCAGCTGTGCAACCGCGTGCCTTGTGTGTATGTGTCTCATTGTTAATCGCCCGCTGCTGCGAACAGAGAGGCCTTGCGTCCCAAGCAAAATGCAGCCAGCCTTCTCACTTGCTTGCTTGCTGCTGGACGCGAACGAGAAGCAAGCCAGGTGGCTGGTGTGGGACCACAATTGCTGGGACGAGCACATGCACACAGGTCCGTCCTCCCACTTGGGACGAGCCCCAGAATCCAGTCTGTTAGAGGATCTAAATGAATGAGTGAGGAGGCCTTTTTCGAGTCCACTACCGCGAGCGGTGGTGCAGGTACAAGAGCAAGAGCGAAAGACTCGCGTGGTCTCTTCTCACTGTAGTATCTATCTTTGCAATGTCCTGCAAACTGAACCAAGTTGCGGTCAGACAAGCATCCGTCTCAGCCCACGAGCACTTTACACTTTGTACCAAGTCTCTCCAGGTCCTGAAGGCGCTCGCTGAACGCGCGCTCGTTGCTCCAAGCTTTCTCCAAGCTTTGCCAGTTTTCTCGCTCGCCTCGCTAAGAAGCTCTTAAAGAGAACAAGATTCTTGTGAGCAGCCTTTGAAGATGGAACACTTGGTTAGCCAAAGCTGGTTGATATGCCAAGCGAAAATGAGCGGCTAGAAGTAGTTCTCGGAAGCACCACAAAAAAAACGAAAATCTGGAGAGATCTAAATTTTGGGAAAAGAAGTGGAAATGTCAAGTTCTGCTTTGTATCAGAGATTGCTATTGTTAAGTCTTGACTAAAACTCTGCACTCGCAACATACAAACGCCAAGTGTATTATAGCAAGAGTAGTCCACTGTTTTTGAGGGCAAAACACTTAACCCACTCACTTCAATAAGAAACATTGCACCTGAACTCGCTTATACACTTGCGCTGGTGTGGGGCTGGCTCCCTCGTATAGTTGCTGGCGCTGTTGTCGGCACCCTCGGTGCTGCTTAGCTCCCTCGCGAGAAGAACGCTGCCACTCAATTCGTCGCTGGTATTTTGTAGCAGCAGGTTCCTTTTTGCATTGCTCTTTGGCTAAGGCCTCTTGCACGTAAGCCAGCCTGTCGCGGAAGAGTGCAGCGAAGGCAGCAATGATGCGTCCTCCTTTGAAGACTGCAATGTTTTCAAAGTTCGTCTTGTGCACCCTCTCGCTGTAGTTGTAGGAACCTGCGTGTCAATACAAGACTTGCACGTAAATGTTCAAACAGATAACAGGATCGCATGGCATCAGAGAGAAGAAAAACACTCGTCGTGGAGAAGGATACTGTTATCGATGATCGCGAACTACATCGTCACACAACATCAATGCCGTCAGCCAGCGACCTCAGTGAAAGATATGCAGCGTACAGCAGCACTCGCCTTGCGGTGCAGCATGCGAGAAGACCGGAAGATCAGGACGCCCTTTCCCTCGAGGCGGTGTATTCTGGAGTCGCCGCGTTTTGCCTGCTCAGAGTCAACGATCATCCGCACATGCACGCTTGGGCTGCGATGCAGCTCCAGTATCTTCTTCTGAATGACACATGTGAGCCAAAACCAATAAAACAGAACGCCATAGAAGCACGACAGAGCTGGAAACGAATCTCTCTGCTGCTCGTCAGAAAGAAGACCACCAGAGCGAGGACAGTGACAGCGACTCGTGCACCGTCCGTCCGACGGATCTGTCTCAACCGGTTCTCCGCAAGCACTCCCAGATGGAGATTCAGAGCC
>JAADWP010000458.1:0-22481 GCA_023336215.1 Globisporangium iwayamae
GGTACCTGAGGATGCCGTCCTTCATGAGCTGGTAGAAGAACCGTTGCGTCTTGTCCGCCTTGCTGCCGACGAAGAGCTAGTCGCTGTACGCCACCTCCTTGATCAGCCCAGAGAAGGGCTGCGTGACCGTGCATCGGAGGGACGAAGTGCAACCAACCCACTTGTCCGTAGATTGAAGATGCGGTGCTCGAGACGCGGAAGACTCTATGAGTTATAGCAAATGCAGAGCTCACAGGAACAAGGACCGTTTGGTCGTCAACGGACCTGGCGGCCAGTTGCAGAACAGTCAGTCGTATTTCAGCATGGTCTATTGGCATCAATCCTGGACTGCTGGATCCTGCCGCACGACAACCTGAGTGAAGCCCAGCTCCTAACGATCGAGCGGCTACAAGCACTTCATCAGGGCAGATGCTCTGTGATCGCGTCACTGTGGTTCCTTCACGCAGCATCAACTGACGCACTGAGAGAGCTGCCACGCGAGAAGGGCGACGCACACCAACTCCAGTCCGTTCTCTGATCGGTACACAGCGCACTGGATGCACTGACGAGCCTCCATAACGAGGAAGGCGCGGTGTTCAGACCACATACGGTACTGTACACTCATGGCTACACTTTCACCATCATTCACTGTTGGTCGCAAACATGCCGTTCTCAGTCCAAAGCCACAATCGTACTAAAAGAATGAAATCGTATATATGAGTTTGTGTTACAGGAAGTGGATAAATTTGCGTTTAGCATCAGGCAGTCATACAGTCCCTGAAGTCTTTGCGATGCGTCGCGTTGCTTTCAATTACGCGAGCTTGACCACGAGCTTGCCGATGTTCTGCTTGTTGTACATGCGATCGATGGCGTCGGCGATGCCCTCGAGACCCTTGAACTCCGTCGGGTCGATGCCCGACTTGAGCTTGCCCTCCTTGATGAGCTTCAACAGCTTGGCGATGTGCTCTGGGATGTGCGGCACGTGGTTGAAGAGTAGGAAGCCGCGAACTGAGGCCGACTTCATGAGCAGCTTTGTGTTGAGCTGCGCCGCGAGCAGCGGGTTCTCCACCTGAGCGCCGCGGTAGCCCGAGATCATGCCAAAGACAATGATACGCGCGTGCAGGGCGATGTTGTCGAGGATCGTCTTGAACACCTCGCCGCCGACGCTCTCAAAGACAAGATCGATACCCTTCGGGTACTCGGTCTTGAGCACCGTGCCGATATCCTCCTTCGAATAGTTGATCACGCGGTCGCAGCCGAGTGACTTGAGATACTCGACCTTGTCCTCCGACGAGCACGTGCCGATGACGTGGTTACCCGCGAGCTTCGCGAGCTGCACGACGAACTGGCCGGTGCCGCCAGCAGCGGCGGACACGAAGACCGTCTCATTCGTGCCGAGCTGGCCGACCTTCTCGAGCGCGAGCGAGGCCGAGATGCCGCACACAGTGAGCGGCACTACAACAGGGGACACCTCGGGCAGCTTGATGAGCGATGTCGCTGGCACTTCAACGTACTCGGCGAACGCACCGAGCTCTACCATTTGCATGCAATGAAGGCGCCAGTTAGCAACGTGTTCAGTCAACAAGGCTAACGGCAATCGAGATCCATAGCAATCAATACGTACTCTGGTAGGCGACCGCGTCATTGACGGCGACGCTGGTGACGCCCTCACCGAGCGCGTAGACAACGCCGGCACCCTCAAGACCCGGAGTCGGCGTGTTGCCGTACGCGCCGTTGGTGACGTTGATGTCCGTAGCGTTGATGCCAACGTAGTGGTTCTTGACAACGACGTGGCCGGCGCTCGGTGTCGGGATCTCGGCGACCTCGACAACCTTGGTGGCCTTGCGGAAGTCCGTGGACGGTGTGGTGATCTGGAGCGCGCGGAACGACGGCATCTTGATTGGTTGTTGAGTGGCTGGATTGAGGGATTGGTTGACTGGCTGGATGTGAGCTCTTGCAGGTAGATGCGAGAATGGATGAGTAAGAGGAACTGGCGAGTCGTGTTGATGCGTTCGTACTGCAACTGGGACACGCTCTTTAAGCCGATTGGCTTGATTTTTGTATAAAGTGTTGTATAAGATTTAACGATGCGTACAGTGGTGTGGTTACGTAAGTCAAGGGTGTTGACGTTCGATCGGGAGTTTTGGTCGAGTCAACAGACAAGTCTTTGAGACAATGAGACCGGAAAAGCTCGCAGACGACAACAAGCCCCATGTGGTGTGAAGAAAGCAGCCTCGAACATGCGGCAGTGTTTGCGCTAGAGACTTCTACCAGTAGCGTCTGCATGAGACTCTCAATGCTGCCAAGTTAGCACGCTTCCAAAGTGCTTGGATTAGCTTAAAAACGACATGATAATATCATGAAGGTACATCCAAATACATAATACAATACCTCTTTAATATTATGCCACCATCTTTGAAATATTATTATGCTCTAGATTGCTCACCAGCCCATATAAAAATGACGCTGAAGTACGGTTCCTCTTTCTAATAGCAACGTGAAGCCATCTCTTTTGAAGATGGCTTCAGAAATTTTGTCGAGTAGACGTTCCGACGTCAGTGACGAGGAGAACGAATTGTGTGCGGCTTGCAAATGCTGACCGCCGCGCGACTCGATGTCGTTGGGCGCGAACTGCAGCATGTGCAGGTTCTCCTCCATGTCTGTGGTGAGCAGCGCCAGTCGCTTCTCGAAGAGGTTGAACTCGGTCGCTGAGGCCGCGAGAGGCTTGTAGCCGAGCGTTCTCCCAGATCTGAAGAACTCTTCCTGAATGCACACACTATAATGATCTGTACTGTACCACACGAACTGTTCAAAACAGACCGGCATGGGCATGCGAGAAGCAGCGAGCGAGCGAGGAATGCGCAAGAACAACAGCTTGCCTGTCGACGCGACATGTCCCAGACGGCAGGCAGGCAGGCAGCATGGGAGTGAACGAATCAGTCCACACGAACGGACGAACAGCTCACACCACATCGGCAGGCAGCTCACGCGAATTGTGTGCGGCTTGCAAATGCTGGCGTGTTTTCCATGGAACTTGCGCGAGTGGGATAGTCGACGCGCGGTCATAGTTGCTATTGATCACACAAGCTTCAGTTTTTATCCAATAATATTAGAGAGCACGTTTTTTGAATCCAGTGAGGACATGCTCACGCAGGGCGCGTCACGGCCGCAATCCTCAGTTTTTTGGCTTCTTTCGCGTCCCCATCCCCCATCATGATGGAGCCACCTGGCTTGGCGAGTGAAATTATTCTGCTTGCAATGATTCGTCTGCGACGTGTGCTCACCTGACAGTTGTATGCCAATCGCCGCGCAAGCGCGAGCGAGAAACCAAAACAAAAATACAAGCCTACTAATTTTTATTGTGCCAGCCGCGCTTCCCCACCAGAGCCCCATTCGCGGCCAGGAGCGCAGTCGCCGATCCACTGCCGAGTGTGTATGCTGCTGCCGCAGGGCGGCCCGCTGGAGCTGCCGCGCAGCCTGCTGGGGGTGCTACTCGAGTTCGCCGACCACCACAGCGTGCACCAGCTCGAGGCCACCGGTCGCCACGCGAGCGTGCTCATCCAGGCCACCGGTGCGTTACTACCATCACCATCAGCCACCGTATCGCGAGTGGAGAGGATCGCAATGTGCAATGGAGCTGACGTGTGCTGTGGACTCTTGATACTACCGAATAGGCTTCTGGCGCACGACGGCGCTCAGGCGTGTGGCACTGTACGTGCGCAGCGAACAGACGGACGACCCGAACGAGGGGGGTACTGTGGGCGATGCGTGCTGCTGGAAGCGCCTCGCGTGCATGACCACAATCCCGAGCCAGCGTGACCGCAACCTGCTGCTCGACGTGCATGGTGCGCCCACTGCACTGTGCATGTATTGCACTACTTAGCAGGAACACTAACGCTTTCCATGGTATGCTCGTGTATGATACACAAAACAGCCTGCTCATCGATCGACCGGCCGTGCGAGTCGCCGTCGAACACGCTCATCCCATCGCGCTGCTGGCTTTCGATGCAGAGCCTCTCGGATCGGTCCATGTCGCTGCGTCGCACGTTGCCCGCGGACCCGGGCGCACTGCAGAACCTCGCCGAGGTTGCACAGATCGAGTGCGGCTGTGAGACCGCAGCGTGCTACTGGAGCTCGTCGCCGTCGCCCTCGAAGAACTCACGCGATTTCATCGAGTACACAACGCGCACCAACTGTCTCGTCTCGACCATCCATGTATTGCCCTATCGCGCGTTTTGGCACCCGGACAGTCCTACGTTCGCGCCACAGAGCGTCTCGTTCGAGTTCTTTGCCCGGAACAAGGACGTGAGCGACAACCAGATGATGGACGTCGATGACTACGACGACGTGGCTGTGTTAGCCAATGGCCACGGTGAGACCCACGCCAAGATCAAGATCTACGAGTCGCCCGTGTACGCGATGCACAACGACATGCAGCTACACGAGTTCGCTTTACCCAAGAAGGTGTGGCTCGCACAAGGCGCCACGTTCCGCCTGAACCTGCTGGGACGGTACCAACGGGAGACCTTTGAGATGCCGCCGTGGATCCCTGCGGACGAACAGGAACCCGCCGAACCGCCCTACTACTGCTGCCTCAGTTACGTCAACGCCGTTGGCGTGTCCTACGACTACCGATAGGCATATCAGCCTATGAGCCCAGGCCACGCAATCCGAGCCATCGAGCCCAGTGTGGAAGCGAAGTGAAGCTACCGCACACGCAAGGCTCACCACCACCATATATATTATCCCAACCCCTTACTAACAAACTCGTGTTTATTATTTAGATTCACTCCAAGCTCAGGTTGCCTTCTCTTCATGGCCCAGGCTACCATTGAAAGCTGGCTCTTGGTAGGCTTTTGTGCGTGTACTCATGCAGAGAACACGGCCAGAATATCTCAGGACTCATGCTTACACGACGTGGAGCATGGGGCCAGAGCCACCCTTCCCGAGCGCCAGGTGCTGGCTCTGCATGAGCACGCGGTGCAGGTACGCGATTGCGTTGCGCACCGCGAGCACCATGTCACCCGTCTTGGCGAGCTCGGCGGCGATCGCGGATGCCAGCGTGCAGCCTGTGCCGTGCGTGTTCTTCGTGACGAGCTTGGCGTTGCCGATCACGTGGAACTCGCGCAGCTTGGCGTCGTAGAGCACGTCGTGCACGCGGCCGCGTGGAGAGTCTGGCAGGTGGCCGCCTTTCACGAGTACAAAGGCCGAGCCAAAGGCCGCGAGCTCCTGGGCGGCAGCCTTCATGTCGTCTAGCGTCTCGATCGAGCGGCCGTAGAGCTACATAATGAGGACAATAGAAGCACAATGTGTGAGTCATGTAGCTAGGCACAGATGGTCAACTCATAATGGACAAGTACCAGGACAGAGGCCTCGGGGATGTTGGGCGTGATGAGGCTCGCGAGCGGGAAGAGCGAGTGCACGAGGCTTTTGTGCGCGGCCTCCTTGAGCAGGCGGTCGCCGCTCGTTGCGACCATCACGGGGTCCACGATGAGCGGGATCTCGCGGTTCTTGAGCACACTCGCGACCATTTCAATGATCTCCTCGTCGAAGAGCATGCCTGTCTATGTATCATACATATCACATCGTCCACCAAGACAAGACACATGCTTTAGCGTTAAGTACGCAGGTCGACTACTGAAAACTTCCACATTATGTACCTTGACGACGTCGGCGCCAATGTCGTCCAAGACGCACGTGATCTGGTCAGAAATGTCGTTCACCGGGATCGCGTGGACGCCGTGCACGCCCTGCGTGTTCTGCACCGTCACGGCCGTGACAGCCGAGCTCGAGAACACGCCCAGGTTCGTGCAGGCCTTCAGATCCGCCTGGATGCCCGCGCCGCCGCCGCTATCCGAGCCGGCGATGATCAGCACACGCGGTGGGACAGTGTCCATCTGAGCGAGACGCTCTTGTCCACCAAAGTGCGACACTTTCGGAGGAGAAACCTGGAACGCCAGAGGGTGCGCAAAGACGTGGAACTCGCCCGCCGATGACAACAAACGCAGGAACGTGACGAACTCGAGCTTGGACACCGCCGTGACGTGGTGCATCGTCGCGTCGTAGTGGTCCTTGAGCGTCGTTGTGGCGCTGCCGCTGCCCACCACCGCACGCAACAGCGGGTGGTGATTTCTCAGTCCGTTGACAGCTGATTCTTCTTGATCAGAGTTTTCTTCTTTCGCAGGAGCGTTCCCCACCGACAGAGTGAGCTGCTCGCGCTCAGCGTCAAACGCCACGTGGATCTCGTACGCGCCCTTGTCGAGCGACAGCAGCACATCGAGCTCTACCAGGCATCAAACAGGGTTGAGCTATGCGGTTAGTGAACGTTAAGCCACACCACAACATAAGTCTAGTGGTGCCCTCCTCAGTGTCCACTGGTGATGGACTGACTGACTACCTTTGTCGTCGAGCTTGGCGGCGGCGACACCGCGCAGGTCTAGAGAGCGACTCAAAGCGGACGCAACACACAGAACGGCATAAGAGATCGATGAACGCAGCAGTCCCTCCGCCAGTGCTAACTGGATCAGGTTCAAAGGGTAAGCTTCTCAGCCATTCGTTCCGACATCGACCATCACTCTGTTGATCCCCCCACGAGGATGCAGCGATGGCAGAGCGTGCGGAACGAAGAGGGCGCCCCTCGCTGATTCGATGGTTAGGAGACACATCCCATAGGCAGGCAAGCAATATGATAACACAGAGAGCAACAGGAAAAGTACCTTTGGCCAAAGCCAGTGACTCATTGGCCTCGTCATCAACCGTGAGCAGCACCTTGACGGGATACGCGATCGACGGGAACGCGTTCTCGGCATGTGCGCGCGCGAGCGGGAAGTACTGCTCGAAGAAGCAGAGTTCGAGCTCCATGGCCTCGTTGTACAGAGGTAGCAATGTCTCGTAGCTCACGCCCTCAGCCGCGGCTACTTCGTCCAGCAAATCCTCCGTCACCCGAGCTGAGTCCTGTAGCAAACCCCATAAAGTCAGTTGTGATCGCGTGATAGACCAGAACATCCTACTTGTAAGGACAACGTACACCGAACTCGTTCGTGCCGTAGGAACTGATCCAGCGGCTGTACGGGTGGCGCTCGTCAGGCATCCCGCCCAGTGCTGTGCGGATGCTCTGGCCCAGGAACGCGTAGAGGCGCATGCACGGTGTCATGGCCGCGAGGATCTCAGCGACCGAGTGGCGCGTTGTGGCCGTCTTCAGCAGAAAGTCCACGTAGTTCCGGGTCGCAGGCGCCGCAGACGCGTCCACCACCGTAAACACATCGATGCCGTACGACTACATGACAAGGTACAGTTAGCATGAGAGCATACACTGGAGGGACTATAGGGAAGTTCAGACAGAGAGCACATACCTGAAGGAAGGCCGTGTGGTTGGAGAGCTCCACCTCAACGCCACCCATGAGCCGAATCACCGCGAGCGCGTGCTTGGTGTCCTTGGCTTTGACCACGGCGTGCGCGAACGCCTTGGTGAAGCCGTGTAGGTAGTAGGCGTCCTGCAGCAGGAATGCCTCAAAGTCCGCGCGCGCGAGCATCCCGGCGGCCAGTGCCGACACGAACGGGTGGTAGAGGCACTGGAGCGCGCGCGGCTGTGCCTGCGCCCACAGCTGCGTCGCGATGCTGCTGTTCGCTTCCGTCGTCATCTTCTCTTGAGTTCGCCACTTCGTCTTCTTGCTTGTCAAGAGCTTTTTGTGTGGCGGTCGGTCATCAACACGCCAACAAAACGGAGGCGTTTTTGGCTGAATTTGCAAATAAAGACAAAATATTTAGTGAAATAGTCAAAGTAGAAATTCTTTCGAAATTAACTTCGTATATAGCCAAAGCGAGCCAAGCCAAACGAGTCAAGCTGAGCTGAGCCGAGCCGAGCTGAAACTCGAAACGACGCAAGCAAGAGGATAGATACAACAAAGCGAACTGACTGCCAGAGTTGCCAAATCGCAAACCTGTGGCTGCAGCATGAGCCACGAGCAGACCACTCCGATCGCGGTGGCGAGGCGCCTGGCGAACGAGTTGCCGCCCGAGGAGCTGCAAGTAGAGGTGCGTACGCACATCTATACACCACACTTGAGGTGCTGTCCACACAGCTACCACTCACCCTCACTCGTCACTCTTACGCAGTGCCTCCGGTACTCAATCCCAGCGGGCGATGTGCAAACGCGCATGAACACACTGCAGCAGAAGTACGACGAAGAGTACGAAGTGGCGCAGCGCGAGTACGAGGAGTTCGCAAAGCGGCTCGAGGAGCAGAAGCACCGTGAGGAGTTCCTCGGTGCTGTACACAACCTCAAGGCGCTTGAGCAGGCGGCGCTCGAGCGCGAGCCCAAGATCCACACGATCGTGCGACAGGTATGTATTTGGTATCAGGTCTTTGAGCTCTGCGACTACTTAATACTTATAACACTGATCCTGGTAGTTGCTCACGATATGTTGGTACTTTGTGTGTGATACCAAAACCTTCAGATCGAGCAGAACATCGCACCCAAGCACTTAGTGGTGCGCGGCATCTCGCCGCTGGCGTGCTGTGCGCTCCTGCGAGCCATGCGCAGCAACACGAGCGTGCGTGCGCTCGACTTATCAAATAACAAGCTCAGCGACGTGATCGGCGGCTCGCTGGGCAAGATGATCGAGAAGAACAAACGCCTGCTGTCATTCAACCTGGGCTTCAACGAGCTCACGCACCAGTCTCTGGGTGCAATCGGCCGGGCGCTCAATGTCAACGCTGCGCTCACGACCGTCGTGCTGGAGTCGAATCCGATCATGATCTCTCATAGAGAGCACGCTGGCAATGATAGTAGCTCTGGTACTACTAATACGAATGGCTCGTCAGGTCCGCCAGGCAACATCGAGGCGTTCACGTCATCGATCGCCACGAACTCAAGTCTCACAGCACTGAGCCTGTTCAACACCCAGATGAGCTACGAGGCAGGGCGAGCCTTGGCTCAGGCGTTTGGCAAGAACTCGTCTATCATATCACTGGAAGTCGGCGGGAACTCGCTGCATCAGGGCGACATTGCGCTCTTTGCGACCCACCTCAAAAAGAACCAGGCGCGCACGGAGGTCGCTGAGAGCAAGGCTGCGCACATCCAGAGCGAGATGAAGGCCGGCGCCGAGGTCGTGCACCTCGAACAAAAGAGACTCGCCAAGCAGCGAGAGGACGCCGAGTGGCACGACGCGAACGCCAGGCAGCGCGCCGAGGTGCGCGAGCAGGAGGAGTGGGAGCGCGCGCGCGTGAAGGCCGGAGAAGATGTGCGCCGTCTGATGGAGATCGAGTCCATGGACAAGAAGTACCACGAGCAGCTCGAGGTCGAGAAGAACCCCAAGAGCGCCAAGGGCAAAAAGTAACAACTACCAATAGGAATCTCATGCAAAAGCATCAGAAAGTTGTATTGTGTGTGGCTGCGTAAAAGGAAAATGGTCAGGTGGATGGGTCTCTACAGTTGCGTCCCAGTTGGCGACACCGGCGCCGGTGTCGTTTCTGTGACGGCAGTGGCCGCCGCCACCAACGACACGTTGTAGGCCGAGAAGCTCTCGTCCGAGCCCTTGACCTCGCGCTCGATGTCGAGGAACGACGGCATGCTGATGTCGTCGCTCTTGTCGCCCGACGCCTGCACATGCAAGATCGCGAGGCCCGCCATGGAGCCCGGCTCCTTGTACACGTGGATCTGGAACGACTGGTTGTTGTACAGAAAGCAAATGCGCTGCTGCTTGATCACGTGGCGCTTCGGGTCGTTGCGATGTCGCACGGCGTACGAGTATTCGCGAGCGCTCAGGATGCGCTTGAGGTGGACACTGTAGGTGAAAAGTATCAAAATCAGTATGCGAGTTGCTGGTATCAACCTCAAACGAAAGTATCAAAATGCAACTTACGCATCGCCGGCCTGGAGGAAGCGGACCGTGGTCATGCCGTACGCTGGGATGCCGTACTGCGAGCGACATCGTACAAACGAGTAGTCCTTGCTCGTCTCTGTAGCAAATCAATCGAGTCATTCATAAGCGGAGGGTTGAGGGTGAGCACACTGATACTAAAGTATCAAAACCATCTGATACCAAACAAACTTTGTACAAAACGTACCAGCAGACTCGGGCGTGAGGTACACCTTTTCGACCTCAAAGTCTTCGTGGTGGAACGGAATGTCGCTCGTCGCCGGCGCCTTCGACAGCAGGAACTTGCGCGACGCCTGCAGATATAAACGTAGTTTCAATCGAACAATTAGTATCAAGACTTTGATACCAGTAGCAGCCAAGTGTTATAACTCTGTATAATACCTTGAGCGTGGTTGGGACGCCACACAGGCCCGCGGCCGTGTCTACGAGGCGCTGCATCTTGCCTTCAAAGCCAGTCGTGTTGTCTGTTGATACAAGTATGCAATAGTTAGATCCCATACTTCAACTGGTAAGTATGGAGGCAAACATAACGACAGACGAACGCACCGAAGACGTATAGCTTCGGGTGGCCGATCCAAGCGCGGCACGTGCGCGCGTCAATCTCACGCGCCTGCTCGATATTCTCGATGCGAATGCCGTTGTTGTCGAGCGAGTAGAACTTCTCGGCACCTTGCGCGGCCGTCACCAAGTGGAAGATCGCAATGTAGCGACTGCACAATGCGAATAATCAACAATCGTTAGCATACTAGTGAGCCATTCGTACCAATGCAAAGCCATACGATAAGTGAGGCGCTCACGTGTCACGTAGCGTCACGGTGTCGAGGTCGTGCTGGGACTTGAGCTCCTCCCACTGCTCCGGGGTCATGTAAGCCGAGCCGTCCATGACCCCGCGGTCGCACAGGATCACGCACGGCTTGCCGCTGTCCTGCGCGAGCGAGTAAAACGAGTCCTCGAGTGACATCTGCAGCTTGAGGATCTGCCACTGGAAGTTCAGGATGTCCGTCTCCTTCAGGTCACTAATATCACACCACAGTCAACGTATCATGAGCCCACCGCTGATATTAAAGCGTCGCTGGTACCAAAATGCACCTGACGTGAGTACCAAAGCAAGCATAACGACAATACTCACAGGAAGAACGCGCCGCCAGTCTGCAGCAGCGTCGACGCCTCCGGCACGACATACACGCGGAAACCGCGATCACTATTCGCATCAGCAAAGGCATTACATAGAAGCAGTCAGTACCAATAGCAGAACCCACAGCCATCCAACACGCTCGCTAAGACTGGCTGGTTGTGCAGCAGAAGCGCAACACACGTCACAAGACGACACGAGACGCACCGAAAGTAGGTCGAGAGGCGGTCGAGACTGGTGGTCTTGCCGGCGCACGGGCCGCCCGTGAGCACGAACTTGTAGATGGGCGCGATATCGCTCTGCCCGCTATGCAGAGCACTCAGCAGCGGTGGCGGCGACTCGCACTGCGAGATGCGGCGGTCCTGCGACCACATCTTCTCGTTCTGGCCCATGCTCGTCGTGGTTGTGCTGGTGATGGGGGTGGCTGCGTGTGCGTCTACTGATGTGGCACTGTGCGCAACGGAGGGATCAGCAGCAGAACTGTCGGGAGTAGGGGTCGGTGGCGGCGCGTGGTCGTCGCCACCAGCAGCAGCGGCGGCTATGGCGTGGGGCATCAGCAGTCAGTCGCTAGGTTGGGCGAGAGTGGGGCTCCCTCGCTTTCGTCACGCTCGCCAGTGTTCTCCAATCAACGTCAGCCTTTGGCAAATTCGCATTCAGCACACCAGAAGTAGTGTGGTACAAACCTTGAATTCAGGCAATTTCCTGGCCTTAAATCACAAGTCCGGTATTTAGTGTGAAGCAGGACATCACTTTGGGGAGGCTGTCCTACTTTCGAAGTGCGAAACCGATGGACCAGACTGAACTTCAAGGCTGAAGCCGTGAATGCGTGTTCCTAATTAGTTTACCTCTTTATATTTTAAATGCTGTTATGAGGGATATATCTTGAAAAATCAAATATATATTATATCAAACCCTGCTTGACGTTAGCAACCTGATAGAAGAGGAAATAGTTTTTGGAAGGACAGTTCGGATGGGGAGAAAAGCACCGACCAACCAACTTTTTTTTCTAACTCGGGGGCGGGCGTGTGCAACACCAGGAAGGCGTGAGCGTGTGCAACGCTCACGCCTTCCTTCGCTCTCTGTCTGAGTGGTCCTACATCATGCTTTTTACGATTGTGCTTCTCAGCTCCCGAGCTACTTCATCGACGAATCGGCGTGGTTACCATGCTTGTCAAACAAATACAGAAGCTCTACAAAACAAGGTGAGCCTTCGCTCCATTCACAGCTCAAAAATACCAAATCAAGGCTCTTACTTTACAGACATGCACTGGTCTATTTGATTAATCCACCGTATTTTGGTTCGGATATCTACATTCGTACTTTATCGAGGTGGCACATTGTGTCCGTGTTGCATCCCTCAACTCTTCAACTCACATGGCGCCGCAGTTCGATCAGTCGTCACACTGGGATATAGTGGACGTACCCATCGAAGGCGCAATGCACTCGCGCTGTAGCCACTGACTGTGGCACTTGATCCCCGCCACCATCACAAACACCACCACCGGCAGCGGCGATGACTGGTGGTGGGAGCTTCGGGTACCGCTGGCTGAAGTGCGTGAGCACAACCTCTTTCGCGTGCATCTGCCTCGCGATCTCCAGCGCTTCGCCCACGGTGCTGTGTTTCTTCTTGACGGCGTCGTCTGCCATCGAGTCGTCGAACGTGGCCTCGTGGATGAGCAGACTCGCGTGCATCCCGGCGGCCACGAGCTGTCTGCACGGTCGCGTATCGCCCGAGTACACGATCTTCTGCCCGCTGCGCAGCTGAAGCACCAGTCCGTACGAGTCGTAGCAGTGCCACACAGGTACGCTCGTGATCTGGCTCACGACTGACCCAATCTGTGCGAAGAGCTCAGATCGGAACCGGTGCTGCGGCTGGTTGAACTCTCGGCAGGTCGCAAAGCCCACGATGCTCGCTCGCTGCGAAGCGTCCTGGATACCGCACACGTCCAGGATGTGGGGCATCCAGCTCATGGCGTGCGAGAGCACGGACTGCGGCCCGAGCACAAGAAGACCTCGATATTGGTGACTCTTGTGCTGGCTATGGTACCGAACGAACTCGTAGAGCACGCGAATGAGTCCACACTGGTGGTCTGCGTGGCTGTGCGAGATCCAGATGCAGCGCAGACCACCGATACGAGCCGCCGTCTCGTTGCCAAACTGGCGGTAGAGCTGGCCGTATGTGCCCTCTCCACAGTCGATCAGCATCGAGTCTGGTACTTTGGCATCGAGCTCCGCGGCTGGAATTGGTATCATCTTGCTGGGCTTGAGTTCCAAGTAGATGCCCGTACTCCCGCGGAGCTTGGACGGCGCAGCGCTCCCCGTGCCCAGGATGATGAGCTTCATGGCTGTCTCCTTATTAGTACCAGATGCACCTAACGGATCGACTCCTTTGCCAAGCTGCTCTGACTTGTCTGGTACTTCACCATTGTCTTCTTCATTCTTGTGCTGTTCTTGTCTCCTCCATCCCGTGCGCTCGTAATCACTCGTCACCTGAGTCGTGTCAGGGTCACTCTTGCGAAGAAGCTGGAAGCGCTGCTTGCTCTGCGCCACGTGCACCTCAAGTCCACTCTCTAGCTTCCACAGGATCTGTCGCTGGCGTCTCTCAGTGTTAATATCAGCCGAAGAAATAGCGTCCCTCTTCTGGTTCTCATCGGATAGGAAGCTCTCCAGATGGCTCCACATGGCCGTCGCATCAGCGGAGCCAAACACCGACTGCTGTTCGAGCGTGTGCTTTGCCGAGGCGCGAAAGACCCAGCTGTAGACGCCATTTTCAGCTGAGCGCAGTGACGCATCATCAAACACGAGCTGCTGAGCTGTTGGTACCAAAGTCGCCATCCAGTTATGGTACCTTGGGTCCAGGAAGACACTGGAAGGGGAGAAGTGGACAACCAGGACCGGCTGGTGGTCGTTGCAGCCCGTGACAGTCGGTGCTTGGAACGTTGCTGTGAGGTCGTCGATGTGGTCTACTGAGCGGCAGTCAATGATCCACACGACAGCGTGAAGCCCGTGCAGGAAGCTAAGGGTCGCATTAGGTACCAGGAGCAACAACAAAGTCAGCTACTGATACTTGAGTGTTGATACTTAAGTATCAACATCATGATTGGAAGGATTTACGTACTTCATGATGTAGCAGAGCGATGATGACGATGAGGTGCTCGCTGGCTCAGCTGCCTCAGTTGGCTGCTGCGGCGTCACAAACACCTTTGGAGGTTCTTGATTCGACGTGCTGCTGCTACCAGTGGTGGCAGGATCCAAGGGCTCAGCGCCACTCTCCAGCTTTCGTCGCTTGCTCGTCGGTTTGCTGTCATGCTGTAATACTGAAGGGTCGGTGTCACCATTCACCTTGGTCATTGGCGTCCAGTACTTTTGCAGGAGCATCTCTTTGAGCGTGTCCTCGCGTCCGCTGAACTGCTTGAGGACTTTATCGACATGCAGCAGCTTCTCCTGCTGGAACCGCCGATAGAACTTGAGCAACCAGTCGCGGCTGAACGGCAGTACTGCAAAGTCTGGTTCTGGTTCGTCAGCTTCATCATTGCTGTCTTCATCGTCTTCGGAAGAAGACGAGTCACTGATCGCACTCTCGCTCTCATCCACAATTCCCATCTCGCCGTATTTGGTACACAACTGGGTCTTCAGGTCGTCATAGCGTCCTCTGTACCGGTTCAGGATTACGTCGACGTATGGCACCTTGTCGGGGGCCTTGGACGTGTAGAACGCGAGCAGCCACGCGCGGAACTCCGCGTGCTTGTCGTTTTCCGCTGATGACGCAGTTTCGCGGCCAGTACGAAGAGGAAGATGCTGGCTGGCAGTCGCGGCTACATCAATTGAACTGTTATGAGAAACAGTGTCACCGTACTCACAGAGGATACAGCCGCTCTGGTGTTGATGGTCCGTCCCATTACGAGCTCCAGCTGACTTGAGCAAGACTGGGAAGATGCGCATGTGCTGGTCCGACTGGTCCTCCAACGAGCTCCACGGTTCACAATTGAGATTGTCTGCTTGGCCCCGATTGGTATCACTGATATCACTGCTGTTGCTATCGGCCCCACTGATCTCGACACACGTGATCTGTGGATACTTGCGGCGCACAAAGCTCTGGATCGCTAGTAGGAAGCCTCGTAACCCCGCGGGTCCATGCAGCTTCAAACTCGCAGCGCCACAGGTACTCAGCGCGAAGATCATGCCGGGCACGCCGCTCACCGACTATCCTGTCCCACATACGTACACCAAGCAACCCATGAGTCACTGAGCTCAATGTGAGGCGATCCCAACACGGAGCAATGTACGTACGTTGACGTCGAAGCGCGTGAAGAACATCGAGTCGAGTGAGCTGAGCTTGACGCCGTTCTCACCGCAGAGACGTTGCGTGCCCTCACCGCAGTTGAAGAGATACCGCTTGAGCAGCGTCACGTCGCTGCTGTACACGCCGTGGCGCTGCACCGAGAAGAGCAGTGACGGCCCCGTGCCGTCTGAGCCCGTGCCCACGACCTCCGCTGTCACCTGCGCGCGCGTGCATGCAACACACAGCCCCTAAGTACGCATCTATAGAGCACCTGCGTGCAATCATCCAGCGTGTCAATGGACGACGTACCGAGATCCTCGCAGTCGCCATCGCTATCGCAGTCAGTCAATCGTGATGGTGGCCAATCGGATTTGGATGCTCCAAACGCCATTTCGGACTTTAGCGAGAAGACGTGTGAGCCAATGAGCGTGCTGAGATCAAGTGCGGATCTAATGGAGAGGGGCTATCAATAGGAATGCATGTGTAGCCACTTTGCTTTGTGTGGAACTGGATGAAGAGCCAACTGGATGATGGACTCGTCCTGTGAGCTTCGCATCAGCGTAACTATAGAGAGCCGCAACAGAAAACAGCGGCACACATTGCAGCATGAGTGAGATCGATGCCGCGGCGTCGCGCGAGTTCCTGCAGGCGCTGGTGTCGCAGCTCAAGCGCAGTTGTAGCTCCTCGGAGGATGGGAAAGGCATGGAGTATGTGATCGAGCACCTCATCCCCGTACTCGTCCCAGGTGCGCCAAGTTACCACTGAGCCGTCACTATATACTTGAATGACTGCCTGCTGATGGGTACTCCTTGGGGTACTGTACGATAGCGATCGTGCATCTACTCAAGACCGTGAATGAGAACGAGCGACACGAACATGAGGGAGAGCAGCACGTACTGCCGATCAAGCCGCTCGACCACCTTGCCAAGTACCTCTTCCGCAACAACCCGCGCCACTCGAAGACCGTAAGTAAATTCTACAAGCCCCCTTCCTTTCGCATTTGCTATTGTCTATATTTACTATTTGAACCGTCGTTCTTGGCTTACATACAGGACAAAGCTACACTAGAATTGCAGGACATGGCGCGCCGGCTTCTACGCAAATAAGCATAACCACACAGCCAGTATCATATACATCCATATATTTCTTTACCATCATCTTGTTCTGTCCTCTCGCTTGCTCATTCTGAGATGTACGGTAGCTCTGATCAACTGGTGACGAATCCCAAGTCTCACAGCATGCTTTATGGCGAGGGCGAGGGTGACATCATCGGCGACGACTGTGGCGACGGTGAGGGCATCGGCGAGCCCGAGATCGCAGACCCGTTGTCATCATCGTCATCGTCCTCGTCGCTACTGGAAGACGAAGCGCTGGACGCGCCGTCATCGTCATCATCGTCGCCCTCAGCAGTGCTCTCCGCAGTGTTCTCGACCGATTCATCCGCTTGAGCAGCGGCAACAGCAGCGGCTTTTGTAGCCTGCTGCTGCTGAGGTTCGTGATTCTCAACGCTCTTACCACTGTGCTGTTGTTGTTGGTGCTGTTGAGTAGATGCCACGGGTGGCACTTGGTCCTCCGTGAGGCTGTCGAACGGCAGGTCTTCGTCCGAGTCGAGCATCGGCAGGTCGTCGAGCGCCATCTCCAGCTGCTCGTCGGACGGCACAGTTGATGGCAGCATATGGTCGCCCGACGCTGGGATGTGCATCGCGAGGTGGTCGCCGACCGACTGGAGAGCCAGCACGTGGCTCTGCTGCTGGTGGTTTACTTCGTCGCTGGTGCTACTGGCAGAAGCCGCTGCTGGTACTTGAGTATCAAAAGTACTGACTGTCGTCACAGACACCGTTTTCACTGACGTCAGCTGTTGGGCATTCGCTGTGGCAGCAACGATAGTCTGAGCGGACGTCGCCACCGCGACGGTCACTTGCTTGGCCGAGTTGTTCTACAGTTGTGCGAACAGGTTTGAAAGTGAGTATCAAGGTTGAGTATTAAGGATGAGTATAAAAATGAGGATCAGGCGATCTACGAATACAAAGTAGGCAATGCTACTCACACGAAGCGACGGGAACTCGGACAGGAGCTCGAGCGGCGCGTCGAGATGCTGGCGCACGCTGCGCGTCATGCGGCCGATCTCGCCCGTCGGTCGCTTGCGTCCACCTGCGCAAGACACACGCATCCATTACAGCAGACCTTTAGACCTAGATTCTCAAAAGCACCAACAACTTGGTGTCAAAAGAAGGATCGTGATACCTTTAGTCTTCTTGAAGCCGCCTCGATGCAGCGCTTCTGTTGGATTCTACAAAGCCAGTCACAGAGCCATTAGCAACCATAGTCAGTAAGGATATCAAGTCACACAGGCATCCATATCGCGAACAAGCGCTTTGCGTACCTCTTGGTCTATATACACAGCAAACAAACAGTAGTAGCAACATACACACCAAGAGCATCCACACAAGTATCAGCAGCTAAGAGAAAGAAGTAAAACGCAGGACGAGCTGGTCGCGATCGCGTACCTGGGACCCACTTGGGGATCGAGAGATGACCCACAGTCTTGAGCTGCTTGGTCCACTTGCGTGCACGGATCTCGGAGATCGGGACGCTTGGCGCCATGTCCACGGACCCGCCACCGCCGCCCGTGGCGCCCCCCTGCGCTGCGCGCCGTGCCAACCGCAGCGACATATTCGCGTTCTTGCTTTTTCAAACGCCACAAAAAATGTGATGGATCAGTACTGTATGTTCTCTTTATTTCCGAATTCGAAGTTCGTACTTTACTGACCAGATCCGCACTTATCACGAAGCGTGTGTCTCATAGGATGTCGAACAATCATGGTGAAGGCCACGCACGACCTCAGCGAGCATGAGCATGTGATGAAGGCCACGTGTCGTGCCGTAAATGGTCTCTACCTGCCTGCCTGCCCACTCTCTCTCCCTCAAGATCGCATGCGTGTAAGACGCCTGAGCTCGTGTCCTTGTCGCGCAACTCATGCGTCAGCGCACGTGTCTTTGGTGTGGGTGCGTGTCATTATTCAGGACGCAGCAGAAATGCGCGTCTGTTATCAGCATGGTTTGTTTGTATGGAGTTTGTTATACCAGCGCGCGTGTACACAGAATACTTTGGTGGAAGGATGGATGGCTGTGGTTCTGAATTTATAGAGAAGCTGTTGATGATGTTGGATGGATATTGTCTTTGGTTCATGTGGCGCTCTCTGGCGCTTGATGCTCGGATCTCTCCATCGAGATCTATAAAAATGGGCTTCTACGACACATGGTGCTAAACTAACAACGGGCTAAAACTACTTTGACGTCTACTGGTACTTGGTGCTGGCAAATTATACTACTACATGCTGGGGGCTTCGGGGCTTCTCGTCCTCCTTCGTGGGCAGGCGAGCTTCTTGGGTTGATAGTGGTGGTGATAATAGTATACTGGGGGTGGGTCTTGGTCGGCTTCTTCACACATTGGTTACACACTTGACGCTTGATCAACGGACGACACGATTTGACTTGCTCACGACAGGATCATGCGCTGGTGCTCCGAAAGCAGGTCCGCGAGGCGGAAAAGCTGGTGCAGGCGCGGACGCACGTCCTCGAGCTCGCGCAGACTCGCGAGCACCTTGGTGAGTGAGTCGAGCGTGCGGTCGGTGGCGTCATCGTAGAAGCTTGGCACCGGGATGCCGTTGCTCGGCTGCAGCAGGAACGACACGGGGTTGTTATCCACAAGGATGACCTTGGACAGGTCCTTGCGTACGACGCGCAGATCCTTCAGGAACATGCCCTTGCGTTGCTGACACGACTCGCGAAAGAAGCGACCGGCGAACAGCGTGCCCTTCGGGTCGAGCTCGTCCAGGATCGGCTTGCCGTACGCCTCGAGCCCGGCCGTGAACACGTACACGTCAAAGTGTTTGCTGGCCTCCTCGAGGAAGCGGTCGAGCCCCGGGCGCTTGTGCACGATCGCGCGCTCGCCGTCGTCCATCACGATCTCGAACGTGTCGTCGTACTGCTGCAGTGCGCTCGGGCGGTACTCGTTCTGGCGGTACTCGACCTCGTTCACGAACTTGCTGTGCACGAGGCACTCATCCATGTCGAGCACCAGCGCGATGCGCTCGCTCTCAATGGGGTTGCTACTGGAGGCGGTCGGCAGGTGCAACGCGCGCATGGGTAGTGCGGCGGGAGACACGACGGTCGAGCCCGTGCGCACCTGCGCGTTCATGTGTTTCTTCGCTGCAGAGACGTCGTCGAGCATGCGCGTGCGCGCGACGTGCGGCTCCACGGGGTACTGGGCGACGGTCGCACTCATTCTGTGAACTTCTTGCTGCTTGGAGCTTGTGGTAGTTGTTGGCGCAAGTCAGCAAGTATGGAAGTGAACCCTGCTTGCTTGATTGTTGCAGTGGGGCTTGGGAGCTGGCGACGCAAACGACCAACACTCGGATGGGCTTGTGATTGCGTTGGTTATGTATGGGGAAATCCGCGACACAACTCCACAGAGAATCTTCTGTCGATGACTTGGCCGTGAAAGAAAGCGTGCGGCGAGCAGAAAAGAGGCGAGCGGATTAGCGCAGACGGCGGACCAGCAGCAGCAGCAGGCGCGCGGATCGCAAAACGGTTTGTGGGGATGGGAGACTGTGACCGAGAGCCGGCAAATTCAACAATGAGGCAAGTGGATTGACTTGCTCGCGTTGTGGTTTGGCTTTGTCTTTGCTCGCTTGTTGCTTTTGCGGGCTCGGCTTTGCTTGTTTGTTTGTTTCGCTTGGAGCTGCTTCGGTTGCAAGTTGAACGTTGAGCAAAAAGAAAAGAAGAATCCCAAAAGACTTGGGCCTGGCTCCTCACGCTTCTCTCTCTGCTTTTTATAAACGCTTGGAAGAAATTCTATTGCCCGCCGCCTCCTGCGCATCACGCAAAATCCTGACGAAGTGCATACTCAACTATATCCAGGCGCAAGTGGCCACATTAAACGCTTGCAATGAACCTCTACACTTGCATGGCATGGGTGCAACCCACCTGCGAGCTCGATTTTAAAAAAGCCTTTTTTGACAGGCGCGAGCGAGGAGGAGGAGATCGAAAGATCGATTGCTTCGTTCGAAACTGCGATGCGAGCAAAAACAGCAAAACAAAACGGCTGCAGCCATACAAACTCCGAGTCACCTGCACGCTATTTGTGGACGCACCCTAAAACACACACATGCACACCCTTCGCACAAATCGAGATGGATTCGCGAAACGGTCAAGTGAAAGATGTGCCTCATCTGCCTGGCGACCGTGGCTCCATCCAATCGTTAGGTACTGAGCCATTATGGGGCTCCCGCGTCAAAAACGTAGTCAGCATTACTCGTGTTTCCCAAGAATTCCGCCCATAAAAATCTCTTTTCTGAAAAGCTATTTCTTTAGCTTGAAACAAGTCGAAACGTTGCACAATTACATTAGTCAGCTAAAAAGCGGTGGTTTTGTTGGCTCGAGACAAACGCGAAACGGCGCCAAACCATACATTCTGTGGCTTGGAATTGGCTCACTTCCTTTTTGTTTATCACACAGACGAACTCCTCCTCGCCGCAATATATGCAACACGAGCGAATGACGCGCGCCGGTTGGATACAAAGGAGTTGCATAAGGCAGGAGTGGGTGCAGGCATCGGCATTTGACAGTTCGAGAGCACGCACTTGTGCCCGCACGCGCCAAGTCGAACACGTACCAACAGCCGGTGATGACGTCTTTAGCATGAGGAATATACACGTGTTTGTTTGAAACACGACATGCTACAGTCAGGAGCTTTTTGCCGAAAATGTTGCGAGATGAAAAACAAGCACTGAGCGAGCGAAGCGGTTTTTCAAGCTCAAAACTCGAGCTCGCAACTTCAACCAGCGAGGTTTGATAAAACTTATTACGCACTGCACAGTCTCATACAAACAGCAAGTGAGACGCTACGTAAAAATAGATCTGCGGCTAGGGGATAACTTGCTGACGTATGTGAGAGCGCGCGGAACCGAGATGAGACCCCGCATTCTGCAAACTCTATTCACAGTGCCTAGAAGTATGTGATGCAATACATCGAAGAGATACGTACAAAAGAAGTCTGTGCAAGCTTCACCTTCGATACTGTTAGTAGTGTCTGCCAGAATAATGGATGCACTTTGCTGTCCTTTGCTAATTCAATGCGTGAAACCGTAAACAGAGGTTAACTTTCGCGTGCGTTGAGACAATCCACAATGGTCCATCCTTACAATTTGCTTGCAGCCAATCGACGTCGTCGATCTTGCAATTCACAAGCAATCAAGCCAATCACAGTGCACAGCTCGTAAAACCAAAAGACTCCTTCATTGGAGCTATTTTCTACTCGTGCGGCCGATAAAAAGCTGCCTGATATAAAAAATCGCGTTTGACCAGCGAAAGCAAAACCGCCTCACTGCACTGGCTTCCTTCGGAGCATTTGACCAGCCTTGTACGGTACCGTATTACAGGCTCGTACGGTACGAGAGGTTGAAGTCAGTCGATTCAGCGCATCATGGCCAGCGCAATCCCTTTCTGCGACCTTTGAAGCTCAAAGCGCTCGTGATGCACGGCCGCCGCGATTACCAGGAGCGCTGTTCACGCCGCAAAGCCATTGTAGCAACAGCAGCAGCAGGGAAGCAAAACAAACATGAGCAAGCGCTTGCTCACCATGCGCTAGTTCTGGAATCTGATCCCGCGACAAGCGGAGCGAAGGCGTCAACATCGCATGCAGCAGCTGTCCTGTAGCTTGCTCGCTCGCTCGCTCGTGTACTTGTCTTGCGTTGTCGAAGTCTTATCCGAGGTGTTCGCATTTGAAGCAAGCGAATGTGCTCGCAAATTGAATAGCGGATCGCCATCACTCCCATTTCCTTTCGTCTCGGCCACGCGACAAGCCTGTTGCGATTGCGTACAGTCCCATTCGTACCATACCATAATTATACCGATATAAAACCGGTACAATTTTAATTGATATCCACTTCTCTTCCCTCTTATTCTCGCTGATAGGCTGGACATCGCTTTGAAGAGGGATAAGTGGTTGAAGATGCTCCGATTTATGTTACTTTGGATGGACTTCAACAACAGGACTTCGTCCCCTCCGATGCACGGTCACGCAGCCCTTCTCTGGGCTGATCAAGGAGGTGGCGTACAGCGACTAGCTCTTCGTCGGCAGCAAGGCGGACAAGACGCAACGGTTCTTCTACCAGCTCATGAAGGACGGCATCCTCAGGTACC
>JAADWP010000459.1:0-22449 GCA_023336215.1 Globisporangium iwayamae
AAGCAGATTGAGCTCTGTGCTAATGTGTAGATGTGGCGCGCGCGGCTGCCGCGACCGAGTGTGCTCGAGTGTCAGGCTTTGATCATATCCCGTCGATCGTCACGCGGTTCCTGCGGCAGGAGATCTCGGTCGTAGTTGAGTACCTCGCTCCGTAAGGTACCACCAAAGTAGAGTTTAGTGCAGTGCAGCAAACGAATCGTCATTCGTCCGAGCGAACGACAGGAAGTAAGCGAAGGATGCACCATACTGGCGTATGGGAGAACCCAGCGAGCGACTCGCGTCTCGTGCTGCCCAACCGAGAGGGTGACACTACAGCATGCGCATGCTTGAGACCTGTCGTCGTCGCCGAAGTCGTCACGCTCTATCTTATACAGTAGAGAGAGAGAGAGAGAGAGAGAGAGAGTGAGAGCTGCTTGCCCATGGTGGAGAATGCACCTAGGTTCGCATAGAGGATGTCACACGAGAAGGCGCCGCCGTCGTCGAGTACTGTAGTGGAAGGGCGCAGTGTACGATCTCATTCGTCATTCACCCATGCGCACGTACCGGTACAATCCTGCTTGATATCTGTCGGCTTGATCTTATTTCCGTCTCCAAGCAAATGGAAAGGGATAGTTGGGAATAAGAAAGAAGATCATTTGCAAATGAGCCGAGCCGACAATCACGCAGTTGTTCTGAACAACACAACACACAAAAAGAACAAGGCATGGCGGCTCGTCTGGCGAGAACGAGCTTGTTTGAGAGGATCCACTTCATGCCTCACGCTCCTCGACTTTCAGCAAACGCGTAAACTTGCTCGTCGTAAACTGTACACAAAGTCCACAATCTTTTTGCGCAAGTTGAAGCGGCGAGTACGAAACGAAGTTGCTTGCTTGTGTCTTCATTCAGTTCAGCGAAGGAAGCTTCAGCACCACGCAAGCGAAGGCAAGCAGCGGAACGAACGAACGCATTGCACCGCGCTCGACACAACCAACTCTCTGGCCACACACGTTAAAAGAGAGCAATCCGATCCGCACTCACTCCGCTTCAGCAAGCAAGGAGAAGGCTTGTACTCTGCTCGCTGGCTTGTGTGCTCGGAGCTTGCGTTGTTTGATTGCTTGGATCGACGTGACGACGCATCGCTCACTTTTCGAAGCACGTGCAGGCAGAAAGTCAGCACGCTGCTGCTGGCTTCTTTGGTGTGTTGAAGTGGGCTCGGCGAAGGGCAACAATGCTGTGTGTCTGCGCACAAGTTGGCTGTGATTTGTTGCTGGGCAGAGACGAAGCAGAACATGCACGGTGTAAGAGAGAGAGAGAGATTCACGAACTTTGTGCACAGGTTGTACAAAAGGAGATGTACTGTATCATTTCTCATTACAGCTCCCTCATCTTTATTTGTGTGGTCCACAAAAGGTTGGTTTTACTTTTGTCCTTTTTTGTAGTTATCCCCCAATTGGCATCCAGAATTTGCTGCATCAAGTCCTGATTGGCTGAAACTGAGCAAAATCTTCCCAGCCAACGGATCTGTTTTCCGGAGGGAGTCTGTTTGTGTCCTCTCCCCACGGAATGAAGCGCTTCATTCCGGAACAAGAGCGCGAGCTACAGAAGACGGCGTCTCATGCAGCAGCAGAGAGCAATCGAGAGAAGGCCGACGATGTGGATTGTGTGGCTGACTAGTGCCGTGGCATCCTGTTCAACGGCCTGGCCTCCTCTTCTCTCCCTTGCTCTGATGCTGTGGTGGCTTGCAGCAGCGACTTGTGAGACACAGCCACTACCAACTCGTTTGTGCATCAACACCTGCGTCTATCACTTTGCATATCATGCCTGTTTTGGCTTCTCTTCTCATTCTATGGACCCGGCGCGTCCTCCATGGCGCCTGGTTCGAGTTGAGGAGCCGATAGAGAGAACGGGGGTCGAGGGATCTTTTCGGATTAATCGTGAAGAAAAGGTTTTCACGATCCTCTCCATAACAAACCATCCAAAAACAACTGATCGAGTATTGCATGCGTCTAGCAAACAGGAATGATATTGTAAGCTTTTGAGCCACTTCCAGTGGGCTTGTCAGTCGATAGGAGCTGTAACATGTAAGCAATTCAAGCGCAATGCGCTCTCGTATCGAAAGCCACATTTTTCTTTCGCTATGAGCTATGTAGGAAAGCTCTGCTTGCACAAAGCACATTTGCTAGGCAAGCCGCTTGCTCATGAAGCAAAGATGGTGCAGAGCCATCACTATCATGCTGAGGATCTTGTCGTGATGCACGCGCTTTCTGCTCCTCATGTTGATCGTGCTGCTACTGGTGTCCAATTTTGCCACACCAAGAGCTCTCAAGCCAGAGCGAACCACGCGCCTAACGCTCGCCTGCCTGTCATGCATCCCCATCGAAACCCTCATGAGAAAAACACAAAGCGGTCGGCGGTTAATGGCTTCTCATTTTGTTTCACAACCCGTACAATCTTCCCTAGGGTCGGCCAACAGGCAAGCAAGTCACAGTATACGCCTTCCATCCGTCCATCGTTCACACGATCTTCCTCTCGTGAAGGCGAGCATTCCAGTTGTGAACTGCTCACGCATGGAAGGATGGACGTTTCACACGTTGCTGCCGCAACTTGTGGCACAAAATTGCTTAGGCAATCTGGGCAAGCAAAGATCGGAACCCAAGAAGTTGTTATGTCTGCTGTTAGCAAAAAGATCAGAACGCAAGTGGTTGCATTGGCATGACGAAAGTGCTTGCGGGGCCAGCAGCACAAAGTTGCGGGCCACATGCGGCGGCGCCTAAGATCGAGCAATCGACGCCCATCGACAAGCAGCAAAAGCGTCCACAAGGATCGAACATGGTGAAACCGCCGTCGTCTACGGTACGAAGACGGTTTCATACTTTTGATCTAAAATTTGCGGCTCCATCATCCTTCAATACAAAAGTCAAGTCAGTTTTTCTCATTTTCTGTTCTTTCTCGGAATTTCCGCATCCAGCCTTTTGCCGACAAATGAGCATCTCCTGGATACAAAAGTCAAGATAAGCGATGTGCTTTTGTTTTCTCACACTGCTTTTCTCTGCTGCATTTCGAGTGACGTCCAGCAAATTTTGTCATCTCATGTTTTTTTCTCTGAATATCAATCAATCAGCGTCCAACAATTTACACAATCTTGTGAGTAAATTTATCTACAAACAGACATTTGTTTGTTGAAATGTGCGAAAAACGCACCAGGTGGGCGAGATGAATTTCGTCTCCAGGTTTCCCACGTCGAATCTGCACACCTAGTATTCAGTCAAACCAACTGAGCATGACGCGCAGAGGGTTGTTGCGCACATGTTTGTGTTACACATCGACTTCCACAACATGCCGCAGAAATATACCCAGGCACGCGGTCTTGTGGGTCGATCCATTTGGTGGGCAGCTCATGCTTGATGATTTCCTTTTGCGAGAGAAAGATGATGCTTCGTAGGACACACATCCACAATGCGCTTTCTCAAAAGGAGGAGAACACTTTTGCGAAGCTGCGTCGCTTTTTGCGCGTGAAATGTTTCAAATCGCAAAATAGCATCGCTTTTTGGAGAGGAAATGTTTAAAATCGCGTCGCAAAGTGAGCAATGCACGGTGAGTACGATTATATTTCAGTTTTGCAAGGACAATACTGTACAGTACGAGAGTACTATCTCTCAAAGGCTCGCTGGAAAACTGCAAACGAGGCCAGCGACGGGTCGCTGCCGAGCCTTTTGGCTGGTGGGAAGAAGCCGGCGGTGGCGGCCACCAACGAGCCAACCACCCACCCACCCAAGACCAACCGACAGCGACAACCCGCACAACACAACAGAAGGCGGGCCAGAAGCCAGACGCCAGGCGACCGTCCGCCGCCAGCTTCAGAGCCTCCGGCCGCTGCCGGATTTCGGCTCACTCACTCGCCAACGTTCCCAGTCCGTCCAACGTCGCTCGTTTGCTACGTGCTGCCACCGCCACCGGCCCGTCTGCTCCGGACGACTTGCTCAACTCCTCCGCCGCCTATCTGCCCGCACAAACAGTAGCCCCCTCCACCGACAAAGAAGTGTCGGTCCCCCAAGCTCGCTGCGCTCCTCCTCCTCCTCCAACAAGCAGAGCAGAGAGCAGAAGAAGCGTTTGAATCCATTCATCCATCCGCCCGCCCGCACCCAGGTCCTCAAGTCCACACACAAGGTCCGCAACCAAAAATCCGCAACGAGCCAACCTCTTCATTCCGCAATTTGAACTCGCGTCCGCACACGCACACAACACGCAATCACCAACAACGACTAAGATGGCAACCCTGAGCCCGACCAGCGCCGCCGCCATGCTCTCGCCGTGGACCAAGGACAACTCGTACATCATCGAGTCCACGCGCCGCGCGCACGCATGCTGCAAGTCGTGCGAGGCCAAGATCGAACTCGGCCGCCTGCGCGTCGGCGTGGTCTTCCAACACATGAACGGCTTCGTCTGCATCAACTGGCACCACATTGAGTGCTACCCAAACGTGCGCGACATCCCGCTGTCCAATCTCGAGGGCTTTGGGGATCTCGACGCCACGCACCAGCAGCTCGTGCGCAGCTACATGCTCACGGCCGCGGCCGCATCTGCTGTCGCCGGTCCAGCCGCAGCCGTCGCGGACAGCTTCCTCCCCGAGCCAAGAACATGTTCTGCATAGGCAGGCGAGCCAGCCCGCGACGTGCGCGCAAGCAAGTGTGCGCAAGCTAAGCAAGCCAGCCAGCCCCGATAGCGCTATAGTATTACACCAACAGACCCACCAGGTAGCTCTCCAGTAGTGTGCGAGGTGGTGAACCTCCTTGTCGAGAGAGAGAAGCGGGACCAGTTTTTCGGTACCAGCCCCAAGTATTATTATTTAATGTAACCCGCCACATCCTTACAACAAACACACACTCTTACACAAGTATTCGCTGCATTTACCCTTGCTCGACAGATTCTACGGATCCGCCCACGCAGAGAGTTGCGACCACGCCGGCCGTCCAGTCTGCCGCCGCTCGGTGGGCAGCAGCTTCGACTTGTTCACACGGCAAGCAGGCCAGGACAGGCCGGTTTTTGACGAGTTGCCAAAGTGTCAAAAGCTCGGAAAAGCTTGGAAAGCTCGTTAGGCTTAGCAACTTCGGCTGCTGAGATTGCCTTTTTTGTCCTATGAAGTTGAGAGATACGAGAATTGTAGCACAAAATGTAGGTAAATCCGTTTGTTGTTTTGATGTTGGCCAAAGAGTGTTGGAGCACATCTATCGACTCATATCGCAACACCAGACTCTGTCAGTCAGGCGCTGCGTGATGCAAGGCAGCAGTGTGAGCATCGTGATGGCCTCACGCTTCCATAGAAATGCATCCCAGAAAAATGCTGTGTGGGAGTCCAATCGACAGTCATTCAGCTCCGGAGCGAAGCAACGAAAATGTGCCACAAATCTTGTTTTCTTGTTTTGGAAATCCCCAAACACGTCCGTCTTTTGGAAAGTATCCCAAAACGACACCGTCTTCGCAAAGTAGTACAGTAGCTTGGCCCTGAGGGTGTCTTTACGCCTACCCAGCAAACAAAATGTACCCTATAACCAAAGTGTAACCAATAGCCACATCGCAACGTGTATTCCACACACAGTCACAACAGAAGCATAAGAATGAGGCAGAAATGGAATCAGTGTATTCCTTGTATCGTATGGACTCGCCCGCGTCATCGACAGGCATAATAGCCGGTTGAGTGTGCTGCTGGGTGGCCATCTCCTCGATCACACTCAGGCGCGCGTCGATATGTTTCATGAACGTGACAAAGGCCACCTGAGCTGAGTGTGAATAACTGGATCCTCGAAGAGAAGATACCTACGTGGTTCACTTGCTTGAGCGATGTCGTACATAAAAACCAAGCTTAAAAAGCGGAAGCAACCCAAAACGCAATGTAGTACTCATTTCCGTGGGTGCTGTCAGCTGGCAAGAAGCTCGCTATATCAAGAGTCTGAAACGACCTCTGACCCCAGCCACCGACCATCTATTGAGGTGCAACTTTGAATCTACACGGTCGTGAACACTGATGACCGAACATGCTCGTGTGGGGCTTGGCGTAAACTTCAGTATTCGTGCATCCACGCATGCGCTGCAATCATTTTTTGCAAAGACGACCCTTGCACCTACATCTCAGACTACTACTATAGGGAGCGTCTTCAATCAGTCTACATGCCGCTTACTACGCCACTCAATGCTCGAGTTAGTCGACGATGGTGTAGAGTTATCGAACATTGAATCGAAGCGAGGGAGACCGAGGAGAATTTGAATCAGACATCGAGCTGAGTTTATCGACGACGGGAGGGCCCTGGTGCATTGCACGGTGTGCGGGTTGACGGAGCACAACTAGCGGACTTGCGGTCAGCGCAATTGAAGACTCCTTCGTTACGATACGTCTCAGATACGGAGCGTGAAACACTACAAGTCACGGGCGGCGTAGAGAGTACGGAAAGTATACACGGATCGAAAGGATCCGGGGATACCAAATATGACAATGGTACGCTTGGTATACTCTTTACACGACGAACAATGACACGCGTCTCTCTAATGAGGTGGTGCTCAGTACTGAGTTGCTCAATGAGGAATCAGACGGATGAACTCGGTTTGAGAGTATTTTCAAAAAGCAAACGTATTTTAGGATTTCCGTATTCTAATTGTGAAAAACGGGTATTATACATTTGTCTTTTATGATTCCACACTTGTATAGAAAAACTGGACAATTCTGAAAGCCTTTACCTCGCACAATAACACGATAGCGGAGAACACACCAAACCAGAATAACAATAGACACATACACAAGACAGAGCCAAAATGGACCGGGACTCGTTCGTGAACATGGACATGGACGCCGCCATGGGCGACGCCTCCTCTGGAAGCGGCGGCCGCGGCGCGCACGAGGAGAAGTTCCGCGTCTACAACGACGCGCTGCTGCACGCAGCCGCGTGCCAAGAGTCCCACTGCCAGGCGCACAGCGGCCGGTGTCACAAGGTCAAGGCGAGCATCGACCACTTCGTGCGCTGCTACGGGCCGCGCCGCAAGATCTCGCCCATCGAGAGGTTTGTTATATGTATATAGTTATGTGTGTATGTATGTGTACGTGTTTGTGGGCTAACGTCTGTGTGTCCGGACAGCTGTGACTCGTGCTCGAAGATCTGGGGCCTGCTGTGCTTCCACGCCAAGACGTGCACGACGCCCTTCGGGCAGCACTGCGTTGTCTCGCAGTGCGACTACCTGCGCGAGAAGATCGCGCGCAAGCGCGAGCGGGACCAAGCGGAGCTGCGCGTGGCTAAGGAGCGATTACAGACCAAGCTGGAGGAGTGGCCCGTCGAGCGCCGCATCGCGCAGGTCGAGGCCGACCGGCAGCACGTGTTGCAGGTCATCGCTGAGATCCAGGCCAGTCGTGCGCAGCGGCAGTGAAGCAATTGGGGGTGCGCGCGGGCGAAGAAGTGGCACCGGACGCACATTAGCGTACTGGAGGCAGAACACGAGCTGAATCAAAAGGAGTGCGGCACGCACGAGTGACGTGACGCGACGTGACGCAACACGAGGCCAACGCGACCGAAATCAGCACGCGCCGCCATGTGTGCGTAAGTGAAGCGAAGCATTCCCAGCGCACGGGGAAATGATGTATGTAGCTGCATGTCGCTCGCTCTTGGCGCGATGTCAATCCGGCGGTCGAGTTCGCTAATGTGCTCATGCGTTTTGTGTTGCGTTGCTTTATTCTCCTGTGCGTCTGTTGCTGCTTGCCTGAGTGAGCAGGTCATACAGTGCAAGTTGTCGTTGTCGCGTGGCGTGGTCTTTTCTTCATTCTCTCTCAATCTTTATGTATCTATCGGCATTTTGCGACCCAACCAAACAGAACACGCACTTGTTCGCAGGGCACGAACTCGCTCACTCGCATGGCGTCTGATGAAACACGAACCACGAACTGTCTGATGTCTTTGGCTACTGGCAATCGCGTGATCTTGCTGTAAGTGTATGCTGTTTTGCCACATAGGATCCGCGCGTTGAGATCATTCCTGCTGTCGAGTGTTTCACGGTCAGTACGCTTGTTGTATCCATTCACGCTCTCGCCCTCACTCAATGCCTGCCTATTGCTGCTGTTCACAGACTCGCGCATCCAGAAGATGATTCTCAAGAGGCGCACGAACTCCCGTCAGTCAGGCAGTCAGTCGGACGAAACTGCATGGGGCGTCTCGAATTAGGATCGACGACTCCTGCTGATCTGCCATGCGAGTCGATGAAAAACGGTTGAGCGCGACGTGCGCCTTGCCGAAATCCGTAACGAACCCAGGCAAACCGTCCCAGGTCCCAGTGCATTCATTCCCCGCCGACCGTGTATCTGTCTACTGGCAGCCAGCATCTCCACCACGTTCGCGCCATTGCGCTGCTGTGTGCTGAGCTCATCCACTGGTCCGATCAAAATCAAGGCGCCAACGATGCAGGGTCTCGTGTACACCGTCGGCATCCGCGTCGACGGGCTCTACGACGCCAACAGCGACGACATGTGGTACCCCGGGCGCATCCAGCATGTTCACAGCTCGGACAATATCGACAATGCCTCATATGAAGTGCTCTACGACGATGGCGAGGTCGAGAACCACGTGCTTCCCCAGTTCCTGCGCTTTCACGTCTCCGGTACGCTGAGCGTGGGCACGCGCGTGTTTGGGAAATACGCCGGTGGCGATGAGTGGTACCCGGGTAAGGTGACCGAGGTGCAGGAGAACGGCTGCTACACGATTGAGTACGACGACTCGGAGGTCGAGACCGACGTTCCGCTCGAGTTCATCAAGGAGCCTGCGGAGGCGAGTTTCGAGCCCACAGCAGGCGACGATAATGAACAGGAAGCCGAAGCGGCGGTGACTGGTACACGAGACGAGGTTGTCATGGTGTCTGTAGACTATGAAGCAGTCGAGGCGACGGCGCCTGAAGTTGCGGGGTTAGACACTGTTGAACCGGTGCAAGTTGTAGATTCCACACCAGCGAGCCAGAAAGATGCTAAAGAAGCCTCGTCACCACAGAGCGTAGATGAATCAACGACGTCGATGTCTGAACCTCAGCAGCGTGTGGTCGCAATACCACACCAGCAGCCAATCGAGATGGAACGCCCTCGCTTCCACGCCAAGCCACTCGACTATGGCTCTATATCGTCATCATCACAACCTCAACATCAACAACAGGGTCAGATAATCGGTCAGCACCAGTTCGAAACCGACGAGTACGCGAGCATCGTCGAGTCGATCGAGCTGTTGGGCAAGCGCCTGGCGGACGCCGCATCCATCAAGGTTGTGCTCTCCACGCTCGTCAAGCAGATGCGAGCGTTCCCACAGGTCACAGCCGACCTCGTACACTCTCGTAACGGCGAAAAGCTCGTGATTGATGTGCTCAAGTTCCACGATTCGCACGCCGTGATTCAGTGCTACTGCTTTGTTCTCTTGCGCCGCCTCTGCTTCCTCTGCACCAAGAGCACGCACTTCTTCCTGCGCAACGAGATCATCGGCTTTGTCACGACCGCCATGCGCAAGTTCGCGGAGGACGCGATCCTCCAGGCCTCGGCGTGCGGCGCGCTGGCCGTATTCACGCGCGTGCATGCGGGGCTGAACCTGCTGCTCGAGCACCGCGTGGCGCAGCTTGTGCTCGCAACCATCGTGTATCACAAGACCTACAGCATCCACACGCGCCAGGTGCACTACTACGCCTGCGAAGGTACGCATTGTATCCCCAAGTCTCTTTATGTGTGGTTTTGGCTTATTAGCTAGTCTGATAGTCATTTTCGAGTGCTGCGAACCAATTTCGAGTATCCACGAAAACCATTTTCTAACTAGTTTCTTGCTTGTCTATTCTTTCTTGACAGTGTTGTTAGAACTCGGCGAGCTCGGCGATAGAACGACACTGGACGCGCTGTGTGGGGATCAAGTGGACGCGGGCCTGAGCGACGTGTCGCCCATTTCGCTGTTGCTCTTCTTGCTGCGCCAGGGGCTGTCGTTCGACGACAAGAAGGCCTGCTGCGCCGTCGGGACGCTGCTCATGTGTCTCGCAGCCAACAATCGGTATGCTGCGGGCCTCATCCTGCGCCTAAATGGTCTGTCTGAGTTGTCCACAGTCATGGCCAAGTACCCATCCGAGCCTGGCATTCAAAAGTACTCGACAAGCGCTTCGAAGGAGATCGCGCTGTCTAGTATCCAGAAACCGAGCCCTGCAAGAGGAGTGAAGGAGACGGCGTCCGAGATCCTCCAGGAATCTGGTTCACTCGAAGAACTCCACCACGAGCGGTTCCAGCAGCAAGCGAACGTCAGAGCCAACAATAGCAGCAATAGACCTACGGTTGGTGGACGAAGTCGGACGCCTGGTGCTGGTACTGGCAAACGAAAGACTGCGCCCGTGGCAATAGCATACCCGTCACCCACACGTGGACAGCCGGCGCTCTCGTACAAGGACCCGCTGTCGTTCTCCAAGTTTGCGTCGCCTATCGGCAAAGCGCCGTACCTGCCGTCCAACATGACGTCGTTCACAGGATTAACCTTAGCACAGCAGCGCAACAGTCTCGTGATCCTCGATGGTAATGCTCCTCATGGCTCCGAGCAGTTATTTGCATCTTCTTCACAGGCATCGGAACGCAAGCAGTTTGTCAAGGAGGAGCGGCAGTCGCTGCTCTTCGAGACCTACGGTGTCCAGAGCGGCGGTATCGTCAGAGAAAACCCAGGTACGACTACAAGAAGCCAAGGCATCAAGCGCAAGCAGCTCAGGACGCACCTGGTCTCAGCCGCCGAGTCCACGTGGGCGACGCCCATCGTCTCTCCAAAGAAGCTCATGCGGGACGACATGCTGTCGAATCCAGGACCGTATTCGTCAGGCCAGCCATTCTCGAGCCGATCTGATGCCCTTGGCATGGGCTCGTATGCGTCAGGCTCGCAACGGAGTTACGACGACGGAGGCATGGATGAGCCCATGATGGATGACCACCAGTATTACCATCACCAGCAGCAATACCAGCAGCCTGCTTATCGCTCGTCTGAGTTCTCGCCGACCCCAGGCCGTTCTTTACAACAACAACAACAGCAGACCGTAGCCAAAAAGAAGAAGAAGAAGGGTACCTCGTCGTCTTCAGGTGGTAGCCGCGAGTCGTTCCAGATCAAGATCGAGAGCGAGACCCAGTTGCGCATCTCCAAGGAGCTGCGCTCTCCCTTCGCATCGCCCATTTCACCGTCTTACAAGCGCTCGAAGGCGGCCACTTCTTCATCAAAGACTGGTGATGTGAAATCGTCGCACGGAGTGCAACGCAGCAGTACTGTGAAGAAGCCGCAGCTGAGGCATGACAGCGAGTCGCTAAACGCGTACGCGGCTAAGCTCTTCAACGAGGACTTTGGTTGTCTGGATGGCGATGGGACTAATGGCAACGGCGTCACTAGTGCAGACTTTGTGAGGAACAGTGGACTCTCAGCACGTGAACAGGCCGAGATCCAGGAGCGCGAGCGCCTGAGCTTCGCTGAGAAACTGCACAAGATGATCGACAAGGCCAAGTCAACTTTGGCAGTGAGCAACGTCGCCTCTGACCCAATGCCTTGTTTCCCAAGGTCCACAACGTCCTCGAAATCGTCGAATGGCTCGAAATCGTCATCGTCAAGGCTTCCAGCTGAGATTTCAGTGCCTCATGTTGCGGTTGGTGAGCGGCTAGTGGCCCCCGCTGCCAAGAAGACGCGCGTGCCTTCGTCAGGCACAACACCACGCAAGACAGCGAAAGAGACAACAACCGTAGCTGGTGAGTCTTCGGTAGCGAGTACTCCAAGCGAGTTGTCTACATCCAGTCAATCAAAGTCTCAGGTTGTTGAGTCCAAGAAGCACACCATCTCTGGAAGCAAAATCTCGAGTCTGCCAGCGCCCAAGAAACCCTTGGCGGCTCTGCCTGCAGCGTCGACGAAGAGTTACAATAGTGCTACTGCTGGGTCTAGTGCTGTATCACGAACAGGGAAACCTGAGCCTGGACGACCAGTGCAGACGCCGAAGTCTGCGTCCAAGACAAAACCTACAGTGAGTTCGAGCAGTAAGAGTGCGAAGCCCATGACGCCAGCTGTACCAGTCTTATCACCTGCCTCTGCTATAGAAGAGCCGAGAGATGATCTCGTAGAGGCTGAGAAGAGTGCTGATGTCAAAGAGGAGACGAGCCAAGACGACATAACAGAATCTCCAATGCCCGAGCCAAGCATCGAGTTGTCCAGTGAAGTCGAAACCCAGATCTCTGCTTTCAAGACAGAGGTATCCACGGAACAAGGCTACCTGGACGCTGTGCCTGTTCTTTTTCCACCTCAGCTAGAACAGCATGGCGAGAGCCTCACTGCGGATGAGAATGCAGCAGTCGTTGAGAGTGAGAGTGAACGACCTGCTGAACTTCAAGAAGTGCCCATCGCTCCACTGGAGAGTGAGCCTGCGCCGCCAGTGCAAAACGTTTCAGCTGCTACCACGACGACAAATGAGGAAGAAGTGATCATTGGCAGTGTAAACGAGACGACCTCTCATGAGGAAGGCACATCACTGGTGGAGACGCCAGGCGAGCCTGCTGGGTCAGTTGAATCTACTGGTTTGCCACCTGAACCTATCGAACCTGCGTCCCTTGATCCAGAAACTCCTGCTGATGCTGAGGCGTTGCCAAATCCAGATCCTGAGAGTGGGACCGAGAATGATGATGTTCAGCCAAGTGCTGCTGTGATGGAGGAAGTCAATGCATCCGTAGCAGTGGAGAGCAGCAGCAGCACTAGTGACGCATCGCCACCTCCTCCGGTCAATGAAGCGCTCGTGGACGACATCTACGCTGATGAGTACAACGAGTTTGACGACGACGGCGCCGGTGACGAAGCTACGGCAGCTGAGGCTCTTGATGAGCAGATCGTTGACGATGCAGATGATGGGCACTTGGGTGGCAAGGGATCGCTGGACGATTTGCTGTCCATGGCGGACCAAGTCATCGGAGCTCCGCAGCCAGCGGCAGTAGAACCAGAGCTTTCCGCTGGTGCTGAAGAGACGGACGCAGTAGACGCTGAACCTTCTCCAGTACCGAGTCCTGAAGACGATAACCAGCCGCCTGAAATTGATAGCGTGGAGCAGAAGACGCTGAGCTCCAGCACGAGCGGTGACGATCTGGACGCTGGTGAGTCTGGGTCAATCTCTGCATCTCTCGCTGAGGACGTAAAGGCTGCAAGAGAGCAAGCTGTGGTGATGGATGATGGCTTGGATGCGGCTACCTCTGCGGCGCCATTTGAAGAGGGGATTGTTGTCTCTGAGTCACAGATAGAAGATCGGTTTTCAGCGCCCGCTGAACCCGTAGCTGAGGGTTTAGGTGAAAAGATCGCGACAGCAGTCGCCGACGAGCGTTCGACTGCTACACTGGAGACGAGCGAGCAACCGCCAATCAATAGAGATGAGCAAAGGGCTCCTGAAGCGATGACCACGGAGGCATTGAGCGAGTCTCCATCAAGCGACGAGGTTGTAATAGACAAGAGCGCCGCTGAGGACAGTGAAGGGGCCCCCTCTCCAACTGAAATCGACGAAACCAAGGATTCCGAGGACACTGCTCACAGAACAGAAGTTGTCGTGTCTTCAGAGACCGAGGCTGAGGAGAGCTCTCGAGAATCAGGCGAAGCACCAAGCGCGATTGACGAAGCTGGTGAAAGTCCCCAAGCTGAGACGACCGCAAATGAGCCTGTACCGGTTTCTGGTGAGTCTGTGGCTGAGGAGGCGAAAGCTGTGGACGAACGTCCAGTGAGTCGCGGTGTAGACTCGTATGCGGAGGACAGCTTTGATTTCGAACCAGAAGAAGAAGGAAGAAGCGAGAAAGCGACGCCAACTGAAGACTCTGATAACCAAAAGAACGTCGAGATGGGCGAAAGCGACATTGAGGCCTCAGTGCCTGTTGCTGACGCAGTTGAGCCAACTGAGCTACCGCAAGAGTTGGTAACAGAAACTGAAGCTGAAGCTGATGTGAATCAGGAGGGAGATCAGTCTGTCAATGCGGGCGACTACCAAGAAGCAGCGAAGAAAGCGGAGCTGGTGGTAGATGAAGAAGCCACGCCGGCAGCGTCAAGGGAGCCTGAGGAAGCAGACGCGATTTCTGAAGCTGTTCTCGCGCCCGCTGGTGATGAGATCGAGCCGCCAAGTGCCAGTGAATACACTGCTGACGCTGAGCGAATAGAAGAGCAGACCTCAGCTGACGTGACAGACAATCCAAGCGCTGAAGATACAGCACCAAGTGACGAAGCGGCTGAAGCAGCTGCCGTTGATGCAGATGGGACTACAGAAGAAGCACAAGGCGCAAGCGAAGACGCTCCTGTACCAGCAGAAGCAACAGAAGCGACGGACGATGCTGACGAGTACGGCGAAGAGTATGGCGATGCAGACTTTGAAGAGACGGTGGAGGGTGGCGTCCAAGATGATGGCACTGGTGACGCAAGTGCACCTCCTTCTGTGATCTTCGCTCCGTCCGAAGAAGTTTCACTTGAAAGTGTGAGTGAGAGATACGAGCAGCTTCCAGCTGAGCCAGTCCCTGTTGACGAAATCTCACTTGAACAGACCGACGAGGTTGTCGTCCCAGCGTCGGAAGAAACCACATCTGAGACGACAGATCACCCACTCGGTGACGAACCTGCTGCTGCAGACACAGTCGTTGATGCTACGGATGATGATGCTGTTCAAGATGTTGAAACTGCCCCTGCGAACGATGATAGTGAGCCTGTCGTGGAGAGCGTTCCGGAGTTTCGAAAGAATTCTGAAATTGCCGGTGGCGACGCTACAGTAGTGAGCGATGCTCAAGTCAACGTTAAAGCTGAAGATTCTGAAGTTCTGACGGGCGCTGTGGAGTCTGAACAAGGAGACGCCGGCAAGTATCCTGAGATCTACGGTGAGGAGTCCGAGTTTGTGGACGAAGAGGGCGGTACTCAGACAAGCGAGCCGATTGATGCAACTGCTGCTGAGCTTCTAGTATATACCGAGGTCCCAGCTCCAAGTGAGACTGAAGAGACAGCTCAGCAGCCTGCGGACGAACCCGCAGGAGAGAATTCTCCAGAGAGCAGCGTTGCTGTGAGCGAGGATCCGATTGTCCCAGGCGACAGTAGCGCAGCAGAAGAGATTAATGGCGACAATGATGAGAGTGAACCGACTGCGGAACCTGCTGCTGCACCGACTGTTCAACTTGACGCTGAGCAAATGGATCATGGCGGCCAGGCAGATAACCTTGTTGATGAACCCGCGTACGAGGACGACTACAGTGGTGACGCTGCTGGCCTAGCTGGAGAGGAGGCTCCAAGTGTCGCGCCATTGGAGGTGGAGTCTGGGGAACAAATCGTTCTTTCTGTCGAATCGAATGCTGACAACGAAGGAGAACGCAACAGCACAGTTGATTCAGACCCAGCGCCGTCTGTTGGGGGGGAGAGCGGAACTCAAGGTGGTGATGACCTTCTTGGGGGTCAGAATACGGTCATCGAGGTAGCAAATGAGCCGGAGTCCTCTCAGTTTACTGCAGAGGATGCACTGCCAGATGTTGAAGATCAACTACCGGTTGACAGCACTGAGAGCGTGGTGGCGGTGAGTGATGGCACTGAAGAAGAGCTTAAGCTCGAGACACCAGCGATCGAGCGTGTCGTGAGCAGCGAAGGCAAGCCAACTAGTAGACCAGATGAGCCAGATTCTGCTTCAGTCGCACCAGAAAGAGAACAAGAATCAACAGATGCAGACAAAGGCTACGAAGACTATGGCGAGTTTGAAGAAGGTAAAGCTTCTCAAGAACAGCAGCCTGCAGCTGATGAACCACAAGCCGAAGTACCAGAGGCTACTACAGAACCAGAGAGCTCCTCAGTCAGTGGCACGCTTGATCCTGAGATGGATGCGAATCCAGAAGCGATCAGTGGAGTAGGAGATGCCTCGTCACCAGAGGAGGTCACTGAGCTTGCTGATGTCATAGCAGCAGATTCGTTAGAGAGTGCAGCTGTCGATGAAGAGGTTGCAGATCTACAAGAAGCTGCTGAGGAGACCATAAGCGCAGATGATGACCAGCAGGAGAAAAACAGACTAGCTCCTGATGAGTCTGTTGCTACGGCTGGTGCAGGTAGGGAAGTGGACGAGCCTACTGCAGTCGAAGCGCCATCTCAGACTGCAGCTTTGGAGGACGAGAACACGATTGCTGCACCCGAGGACGAGGCAAATGAGAAGGACGCTGCTACTGATGAGCAAGCTGAAAATTCGAAGGAGGAAGTGGATCAGCCAGCGGGTGATGCGACTGCTGAGCCAGAAGCTACAGAAGGTATGGCTCAAGAAAGCGAGGCACCAGTCACTAGCGAGGACGCTGGTGATGAGGTGGAGAACTCGAAGCAGCTAAGTGATGGTGATGCGCTGACGGCATCGGGTGAGCCAGAAGCGACGTCACCCCAGTCTGTCAAAGCAGTCTCGATGGATGCTGATCAGAACTCGGATGCGCAAGACGAAGAACCATCGACTGAGACACCAGCCTCTGCGGATACAGACACAGCAGAAGTCCAGAGCTTGAGTGAACCTATTGATGAGACTGTGGAAGTCGAGCCCGAGACACTGAATAGCGATGAAGCGGTCTCTGAGGTGGAGCAAGTGAGCAGCGAAGAGTCACCGAGTGGTATCGACTCAAAAGTGACCGACAGTGAGCCCCAAGCACAGCCGAGTGAGAGCGACACCCGTGGAGACGACGCCGATGGTGCTGCGCATGAGCAACAGCAACTTGAAGCAGAGGCAGCAGCTGAGCCGAGCGAACCGACTTCAGAAGAAAAAAAAGCTGCTATTGATGAAGTAGCAAGTGAAGATGGCGGGCGAGTGCAAGCCGACTCGGTACCAGAGAGCGAGCGAACTGAGCTTGAGGCATCGCAACCTGGTGAAGTCGATGCTACTGACGGTATTGCGAGCGAGCCAGAGCCGACACAGGCAACAGCTGAGGCACCAACTGATGAACCATCACTACTATCACCACCGGAAGAACTGCCAACAGATGAGCAGCAGTCAGAAACTGACGAAGTCGAGTCTCCGAAGACCGACGAGTACGACGATTTCGAGGCTGAGGCCGAAGCAATCGTCACCGAGATCGCACCAGCAGTGGAGGAGAATTTCCCACCAACACCCGACTCAGCAGACGCCTATGACGACTTTGAAGCAGAAGCCGCGCCAGTGGTGCTTCAAGTCCAGCTGTCAAGTGACACCATCACGTCGACCGTGGGGAACGAGTCCCCTGGCTCCGATCTCTACGACGACTTTGAAGGAAACGACGGTGACGAGGCCACACCTACTATAGCAGCACCGAGTGAATCTCCGGAAGAGAAGAACAGGGATGAGTCATCTGAAAAACCCACAGTCGCGGGTAGTGAGGATGAGGGTGATGAGTATGCTGAAGAAACCGAGTACAACGACTTTGAAGAGGAGGACGAAAAGCCTTCGCCACCAGCAGCAGAGCCTGTTGCTGCTACTATCGAAAGTCCAGTTGTGCTCTCGACCGAGTCGTCTCCACGAGAAGTAGAGGACGATGGCGACGTGGAGCCACTAAGTGCCAAGAAGGGAGAACTGAAGGAAGCTGACGAGCCTCCTGCTGATTATGACGACACGGACTACGCTGTCGAAGAGGAAGAGTTTGAGAACGAGGAGAAGTCCAGTACCACTGCTTCGACACTATCATCACCAAAGCCAGGCGCCGCAATGACACCAGCAGCAGCATCAGCATCTGAAGAGAAACCTGCCGCCCAGGAGCACGAAGTGGAGAATGAGTACGAGGCCGACTATGACGCAGAGTACGACGATTTTGAAGACTAGCAAACCAAGCAAACCCTGACAAAGTACGAACCATTGTCGCTTGTCGCGGTGCAAGCTAGCAAGTTAGTTTGTTAGGACCTTTTTCCCATTGTTTTCCATTGTCAAACTAAAATGTCAATTCTATGTATGGTCTTACTCGGGGCACAGACCCCCTCGACATGGCAAGCTTGGTATTTGTATGAAGTCGTGACAACTGTCTATAATCGTAATAAGCGACTCACATAAAAACGCCTCTTACAGTGCGTGTTGGCCACATACAAATGCCAAGTCACATATTGCATACTGCCGTGTACACATTATGGAAGGTCTACAAATGACCCTTTTATCCGAGCCTGTTCACACACGTACTTACTTATCGATGCCACACTTACTCAATCCTGATTCTGAGCTTTGAAGTCGCTCTTGCCGCCGGTCTTCTCCACAAGACGCGTGCTCTCGATCACGATGTCGTGCGAGAGCGCCTTACACATGTCGTATACGCAGAGCGCGGCCACGCTCGCGCCCGTGAGCGCCTCCATCTCGACGCCCGTCTTGTGCGTCACGCGCACGCGGCACTCGATCTCGATCGCGTCTGGTGCGGCCACGCGGATCGTGACTTGGCAGTCCTCGATGGGTAGTGGGTGGCAGAACGGGATCAGCGCACTCGTCTGCTTGGCGCCCAGCACACCGGCGATGATGGCCGTCGTGCCGATCGGCCCCTTGGGTCCCACGAGCAGCTCGCTGGACGGCGACGACGATGATGAAGAGCCGCCAAGCCTGCGCAGCTCATCCAATACGACCGGTGGCAAACGAATCAGCGTGCGCGCAGTGGCTGAGCGCCGCGTCACGCGCTTGTCACCCACGTCGACCATCTGCGGCGCGCGGCCGTCTCGCGACAGGTGCGTGAACTTGGACGACGCGTCGGCGTCGTCTACAGTGGACGAGCTTGAGCTAAACAGGCGGCTGTTGCGCTGCGGACAAAGCGCATTAAGCACTACATCAGGGTGTCCGCGGCTGCTTGGCATCCAATGGAGCGCATGCGCGGCGCGCGCTCGCCCGAGCTTCAGCAGCATCGTCATGGCCGTCGTGTTCGAATCTGCTTTCTAGCAACTTGTTTTCCCACTTAAAAAGAGCGCCGATGATGCCGTTTCAAGCAGCCTTTTAAACGAGCCACAGAATTTGAGTCGTATAGAAGAGCCGTTAGAAAACTTTTTGGTTCCCTCTCAACATAATGCAGTGGGTCAATAATATTTATATCGATACAGCTCCCGTTAAAGTACATCTCGAAGGGGCATAAATAATAACCGGTATCGGCTACCGGGAACAATTATGTTAGAAAGGGCTTACCCGGGGTGGGCGACATCAAGAAAGCACTTGACCCCAGTATGTCTCGCGAAGCATACTGGGGCCAGTTGTTTTTGTGACGTCACCCACCCTAGTGTCTATAATTCGGGAGCTGTACTTGTATCGACCAGCGCTAGCTAGTTTTTGAACCGGCAAATCGAACCACCCCGACATACAGGAGTTGCCTCGATTTGCCGATGGGCTAATGTGTCACACATGAAGCACACGGATACCTCTCGTTCAACCAACGAAGAAGCGCCGTGTGACTGAGGGTTTGCCGGCGCACAACTACGAGCTTGAGTGCAACAACATGACGCTTAAGAGCGCGAGGCGAATATGCGCCACCTTCATGAGCTTTCGGTGATGAAGGCCGAGCTCTTGGCACGTGCTGGCGCGGCTGCAAGCAAGGCTAGCGGCGAGAGCATATGGAAGGACGTCGAGCTCAGCGGAAGCCACCAGCAGCGCCTGATACAGGAGTTTATCAGGAGTTGTAAGCTCAGCGCTAGTTAGCAACCACCAGCCGCACAAGGCCTGCTTGATATTGTAGTTTTTTGTGCGGTAAGAAGACCAAACGTGCGTGGCTTCATTAATGCTGCTGAGCTCTGCCTTTCTTATGTAACTTGAGCTCGATCTATGGTGTGGATAGATGAATGGATATACGCTCCATCGTGCAGATATATCTAAGGCGCCGCGAGCTTCTTGGCGATCTGCGCGAAGCTCTCACCCTGCACCTTGGCGACGTCGAGCTCGAGCTGCGACGGCTTGCGCGAACCGTCTGGGCCAGCGAGGGTGCCCGCGCCCCACGCGCTACCACCGTGGATCTCATCAAAGCTGAAGAGCAGTGGGGAACGGTAGCCCAGAGGCACGTACGTCATGCCCTGGTGCGCTAAGAAGGTGAGTGTGGTGAAGGCCGTGGTCTCCTGACCGCTGCCCTGGCAGCCCGTGCTGAAGAAGATGCCCGCGGGCTTGCCCACGAGCGCGCCGGTGGACCAGAGGCCGCCCGTGGAGTCAAAGAGCGCCTTGACCTGCGCCGGGAACGAGCCGAAGCGTGTCGGGAAGCCAAAGAGGATGCCGTCGGCCTCCTTAAGCACGTCCGGCGTGGCGATCGGGTGCTCCTTCTTGGGCGCCGCGTACATCTTGGCGAGCACCTCTTCCGGGAGCGTCTCTTGGACCTGGTAGATCGTCGCGGTCACGCCCTCGACGGACTCGACACCCTCCTTGATCTGCTCGGCGAGCGCGGCGATGTGACCGTAGGTCGAGTAGTAGACGATCGCGACGTTGGTCATATTGGTGGCTTGGCTTGTGTTGTGTGTGGGGGATTGTGAAGAATGAAGAGGAATGAGTGAGAGGTTGAGCGCTCGAAGGCTCGTGAAGGGCCTCTCAGTCGGACGTCTGCTCTTCTTGGCAGCGCAGCGCGTGACAACCGGCCGGTCGCTGCACAGCACTTCGTCGCAGGATTGCGGTCTCGCCAATCATCATCGGGTCAACTCATCACGACTGCACTGCCTCACCTGCTATAATCAATTCCCCCTTATACGCTGGAGATTTGAATTCCGCTTTAGTATGGAATTGACTTGTCAAATAGTATATCCAAACGAAACCGATCACTGCGCTTCAGTGATTAGGCAATCGTGAGCACCGAGCAAAGCTGGTGGTGAGGATGCGCTTTGTGAGGGAGCAAATGTCTTCTTGCTCGAGCTTGTGTGGGTTCATTTGAGTCCTCTACAGTATTGCGCGTGTGTATCCGTAAGCAGCGCTTTGAGCTTGAGCTTGGAGCTCAAAGGGGATCAGCGGTTGCGACACTTTGAAAGGACATTCGTTGGCGATTACAGGTGGTCGCTTGCGATCTGTGAGAAACTAAGCTTTTGCCCACATGGACGGGCTTGGATGACCTTCCGAGTACCTACTGTACGCCTGGAGTTGCGAGTCAGAATTCCGATCACTTGAATTGCTGTTGCCACTTAATCCAAGCGCAACTTCAGAACTGAAGCAGAACTGAAGAAGCCATTTCAGCGATTTTGAAAAGCTGTTTGTAATTTTTCTTCTAAGCTGACGAATAACCATGCAATTCTGTGTTTCTTATATTATATTTGTTATACTAAGCTAACCAGAGTCCATATACATGAATTCAAAATAAAGTCGGTCTATATAACTAGTTTACAAAAACAGACTTGTCAGGTTTCCCTTGACTGACTCGAGAATTGTACTCAGTAAGCGCAGTGCAAATCCTCTTTATATTTACTTGGAACTTCGACATCTCACCTATATATTGTATAAATGTATAAAATATGAAAATTAAACAGGATTTTTCCTCGTCCCATGTTTCCCCCCTCCGCGTCCTCCCATACTCGACGCAAGTGCTTGCAGTCAGTTAGTTGGTTGTTGCGAGAGCCACAGCAAACAAGAGAAAGCAGAGAACAGGACGGCGAGCATGGCGATGGCGCAGTTCGCCGCCTCGAACGGCGCGTCCAGCGACGCCCCCGCTAGTAGCGCGATGACCACCTCCAGTACTAACAACAACAGCAGCAGCAGTGCGGCGGCAACGGCAACGGCCGCGCGTCCGGGCCGCCAGGAGGTGCAGGCCGTGCTTAGTCAGTTCGATGCCAAGATCAACCAGATGGGCGACTACCCGGCCAAGGACATCATCAACGCGCTCACGAAGCTCGCGGAGCGCATCGACTTTGCGCAGGACATCGTGAGCTTCCTCGAGACCAAGATCCACCGGGTAAACAAACACTCATACTTGCGCAATGCATTCGTCGTATTGTGTATTGGCTTTTTGAGGGGTGATGGCGTTGCGTTGCTGGAAATGTATGACCGAATGTATCTGGGCGTGTACTGGATTTGTATTTGCATTGCTGCATTGATTGCTGCATATATGTGGAATGGGGTGTGCATGGGTGCGTTTTTCATATCGGGTACAACAATACGAGGCAATTCGATTCCGCTGCTGTCTTTTTCGCTCGCTCTCTCGTCGTAGTCTCTGTCTCTCGTCGTCTTGTGGCTTGCCCACATGCAAGTGTTGCTGGTCGTCGCCTCGCTAGTCTCAAGCTGCTGTTGTTGCTCCCATGGCTCTCTGAACCAACCCTCTCCGTTCCAAGACACATGCACACGCGAGGTGGCCTTGCACCACACTGGAGGCACAAGGAAGGGCACTCGGCTGCACAAAACCCAGTCCAGATAAGAACGCACACACAAGGAGCCGCACAGAGAAAGCAAGACCGAGGACCCCAAGGCACATGACTGGCTGGAGTTAGGACTATAGAATGGGAACGAGATTGAGAGAGAGAGAGAGAGTGTGTGTGTGTGAGAGAGAGAGCGAAAGAGAGGGGGGGGGGGGGGGGG